>JAWZYT010002965.1:32500-35000 GCA_034508575.1 Petrolisthes manimaculis | reverse complement strand
TAAGGGAGGAGGGGAGAATGGAGGGGAATGTAAGGGAGGAGGGGAGAATGGAGGGGGAATGTAAGGGAGGAGGGGAAAGTAAGGGAGGAGGGGAGAATGGAGGGGAGGAAGGAATGAGAGGGAAAAGTAAGGGAGGAAGGAGGGAAGGAAGGAGAGGGAGGAAGTAGGGTCAGGATGGGAAAGGGAGGAGAGCTGTAGAGTGACTGACAAATAAACATTAAAACGTGCCTAAGTTGCTGGCTTTCCTAATCACAATATCAACACACAACATTTTATTATTATTATTATTATCATTATTATTATTATTATGTTTACAGTTTTGAAGTACAACCATCATCATCATCGTTACTGTTACTCTTACCCAGGTTTTATTATAAGTGTCATTATTATTTTTATTATTATCATTATTATTATTATTATTTTAGCCCCAGTTATTGAGTAGGATTATAAGAACAAACAAGGGGAGAGTATCCAGAGGGAGAGAAAGGGGAAGGAAGGGAGAGGGGAAGGAAGGGTGAGGGAAGGAAGGGTGAGGGGAAGGAAGGGTGAGGGGAAGGAAGGGTGAGGAGAAGGAAGGGAGAGGGGAAGGAAGGGTGAGGGGAAGGAAGGGAGAGGGGAAGGAAGGGTGAGGGAAAGGAAGGGAGAAGGAAAGGAAGGGAGAAGGAAGGAAGGGAGAGGGAAAGGAAGGGAGAGGGGAAGGAAGGGTTAAAGGGTTAGGGGAAGGAAGGGAGAGGGGAAGGCAAGGAGAAGGAAAGGAAGGAGAGGGGAAGGCAGGGAGAAGGAAAGGAAGGGAGAGGGGAAGGCAGGGAGAAGGAAAGGAAGGGAGAGGGGAAGGAAGGGAGAGGGGAAGGAAGGGTTAAAGGGTTAGGGGAAGGAAGGGTGAAGGAAAGTAAGGGAGAGGGATATGGAGGGCCTGGAATCGATTGAATAGGACAGCCAAGTGCGACAGAGTGGGGAGGATGAAGGGAATACAGGAGTGTGTGTGTGTGTGTGTGTATGTGTGTGAGTGGATGGATGGTCTGACGTGTATGTTTGTATGTACAGCCGGCAGCATAAATTCGCATCTATCTCATATATTTACTTAATAATGATAATATATGACCAGATAAAGTTACATCTTCAACCAGTTTCTATTCCAACTACATACTGTAAATAACTAGCTAAGTGAGAAGTATGTATGTCATCTTTGCATATTATATAGTGTTACAACAACACTAGCTTCATACTTTTGCAAGTGGAAATGAAGCGAACTTAATCTCCCAACTGTACATATACAGAAATGTAAGCATGTTTCTCTTTCCCTTCCTGTAGGTGGCGTGGATCTACAAGGGCACGGGGGGCCGCACGGTACTGACAGTGGCTACACAGGTCATCACCAAGAACCCGCGCATCTCAGCCACCCAGGAGGCGCAGGCGTGGGTGCTGACTGTCACTAGCCTCACCAAGAAGGACCAGGGAGTGTACATGTGCCAAGTCAACACCAAACCCGTCAGGAAACAACTGGGCTTCCTTCGTGTTGTGGGTAAGTCTTGTGTGTCTTGGGTTAAGTTGGTTGAGGATGTCCTTTATATATATCTCATTATTAAGGGACGTCCTATATATTTGTCATAGTTAAGAGACGCTCTATATATTTGTCATAATTATGGGACGTCCTATATATTTGTCATAATTATGGGACGTCCTATATATTTGTCATAATTAAGAGACGCTCTATATATTTGTCATAATTATTGGACGTCCTATATATCTGTTTGTCATAATTAAGGGGCGCTCTATAAATATGTTAGGGTGTTTGTTTGTAGCTACTGCCCCAGGAAATCACATCTTTCCCACACACACACACATACTAAAATATTATCCTGCACACACACACGCACACTAAATAATTATCCTGTACACACACTCACTAAATAATTATCCTGTACACACACACACTAACAACAAAATTATCCTCCACACACACACACACACACTAGAACATTATGGTGCACTCGTTGGTTTGATGGGTAGCAGTCTGAACACTCCAGCTGCCGGGTTCTGATACAATATTCACTTGTTTACGTTGGATGTGTCAGACTCCATTAAACTATATAAAGGTGAACAGTCATATAAATAAATATTTGTGTGTGTGTGTAGCTAAAATACAGTACCAACAATACATTATCATAGGGAGGGATGAACGGATATGGAAATGAACAATTCAACTCGATTTACATTCGTTCAGGGAGATTGAGTGGGAGGGGGGCATTTTAGGGTCAACAAATAGGGGACTGCTGATTCCCCAAAACTATACCATGCAACAGACTCCCTTTAGTGTAGATGTTGTTGTGTGTATAGCGTTTGAAGGAAGCGTTAGTCTCCAAATCGACATCACAGCACAGGCATCTTGAGGGGTAAGTTTGGTATTGGTAATTCTGGAGCAACTGAATCCTCCATACTATTCCAAGCAACAGAACACCATTATTTTGGCTCTTCTGGTCCCGTTTCCTAGCATAGTTAG
>JAWZYT010002965.1:0-30000 GCA_034508575.1 Petrolisthes manimaculis | reverse complement strand
GGAATGTGTGAACGAGACAGAATCAATGAGAGAGAGAGAGAGGGGAAGGAGGAGGCAGAGGGATGGCAAGACGGAAATGAAAGGGGAAATGGAAAATTAGATTGACAAATGAAGCAGCGTATTAGGGCAGATAAGGATTACGAAAATTAGGTGCAAATATAAATAAGTTCTCAGATAGATTACATTTCGGCGAATCAACGGTGGATATTGGTAATTATTATACTTTACATTGCGATATTGTAATGAGGATGCATGTGGTGTCATAAATTGTATGTATAAATTTACTAACATGTATTACACACACACACACACACACACACCTAGTAGACTCCATTGTAAATCATAAAATAAAACACACACACACACACACAAACACACATAATAGAGACCATTGTAACTCATAAAATAAAACACACACACACACACACACATAATACAGACCATGTAACTCATAAAATAACACACACACACAGGGAAGCCTCAATCAAAAAGTGGATGAAGATGGATACAGGTGACAAATAACCTTCAGTGATGGAGTCAAGAGCCCGTATGAAGGAAGAAGGAAACCCAGTAATTGAGGATAAGGAGGAAGAAGAGGAGGAGGAGGAGGAGGAGGAAGAGGAGGATGGGGGGGAGGAGGAGGAGGATAAAGAGGAACAGAATAGGCTTAGGAGGACAAGAACGTGGATGGGGAATAGAATGAGGAATAGAAGGAGGAGGAGGAGGAAGAGGAGGAGGAGGAGGAGGAGGAGTAAATGCATGAGAAAAAAAGGAAAATGGTGATGATAGTGGTGAAGAGTAAGGACAGTAAGAGGAAAGGGAGTAAAATGGATGAAGTAGCAGAGGAAAGAAAACTGAGAGGAAGGAAGAATAATTATTTTGATAGAAAATACGAGAAGGAGGAAGAAAGGTTGAGGGTGGACAGTGAAGTGTGAGAGAAAAATGAGAAGAGAAGGAGCGAAGAGATAAAAGAGGAGGAGGAGGAGGAGGAGGAGGAGGAGGAGGAGGAGGAAAGAGGGGAGAGTCAATATAGTGAAGTGAACGAGAGAAGAGAAGAAGACGAGGAGGAAAATGAGGAGAAGGCAATAATGGAAGGAGGAGAAGAGGAGAGAGATAAGATAAGAGAGGAGGAAGGAAGGGGAAGGGAGAGGCAGACAGTGAAGTGAGAGAGAGAAGAGAGGGAACTGACAAGCGGAAAATGGCCAGTGATAAAAGGTATTAATGGTTGAGAGAGAAACCTGGGACAGAATTTTAAAAGAGCGAGAGTTTTGAACGGGAAATAGAGACCCGGGGAAGGAAAGCAAAAAAAAAAAAAAAAAAAAAAAAAAATTGCCATGAGAAAAAGGTTGGCGGAAGAAAGATCATGACGGGAGAGAAGAAGGAAAATAATAAGAGAAGTGGGAGGAGGAGGAGGAGGAATAGGAGAGAAAAAGAGGAAGGGAGGAGGCAAACAAGTGACAAGATAAGTAGGGAGATAAAGCAAGAGACAAGAGGAAGAGAAAAACGTAAAAAGAATGAAAAGAGGAATGAATAATGAAATGAGGAGGAAGACAAAAGAAAAAGGAAAAGATGAGAACAAGAGAAAAATGAAGTGGAGGAAGAATACAACAACAACAACAAAGTCAAACCACTGAAGGACAGGAGATAAAAAAAAAAGTAACTGAGAGAAGGAGATAAAACTAAACAACAGAAAGAAGAACAAGAAGAATGAGAGAAGAAATAAACAAACTGAAAAGCGAAACGACAAGAAGGAAAAGCAATAAATAACGTATACACAAATGAAAATACAAGACGAAAATAAAAACAAAGATAAATAAATAAATAAATAAATAAATAAATAAAAGACAACAGAAAAGAGACAAACTCGGAAAAGAGGAAGCACAGAACAAGAATAAATAATAGATGAACAAAATAATAAGAACAAGAAAGAAGAGAACAGAGGGAGACATACAGACAGAAGAATCAATCAGCATGTGTCATCTGGTTGAGGGAACATAGGTTTTATTTTCTCTATGACCGATGAAGGGGTCTTTTTATTTCTCTCTCTCTCTTTTTTTTTTTTTTTTTTTGTAGGTGGGGGTGGTGGAGGAAAGGGTTGAATTGGATAACTACGGAGTCCTCCAAACTATGCCAGGAAACAATAGATGAGTAATGGACCTGTTATGTAGGAGTGTTTGGAGGGCTGTGTAGTCTTCAAAACTCGACCCCCTTGACTCCTACTGAATGAGGGTTTTCTTGTATCAGGCTAAATCGTTTGGAATTAGTCACAGTACAAGAGAAATGAATAGGAAATAGTCACAGTTCATTTGTTTATGTGTTAACTGAAGTAGAGTCTATTTATCCCTTAGGTATTTAAAGCTCTTTCCTCCGACATACAAAATCATCAGGCGTTCGTCGAGGATAAAACCAAATCGTGAACATCTACATAAGGAAGTAACTTATAAAGAACATCAGCAACTCAACGTCACCATTTCTCAGGAGGACAACTATCCACCCACGTATCATATAGTCATTACTCACAATACTCACAAATGGAGTACCGTACTTGGGGGACACACTATCTAGTCTTATGAGCACAATATATCCATCCAGACGTCTCGAAAAATTGGTCGTTTATGTTCTTCATTTCTTTTTATATTTATTTTTTATTCATTTTTATATTTCACTTCTTCCTCCCTTTAATTAATACTAAGCAAAAGACTCGTTGTACAGAAATATTATCAGGCCACATAGGTAGTATATATAGTAGTCCCGTTGTCAATTTACTAATCAATTTCTGTGACTCGATGATCGGTTACGTGGAAATTATATAGTTCACAAATCATTTCTTCACTTTCTTCAGTAGAGTGTAGATATTTTTCGCTTTATATATCTTTAGACGCTTTACAATATCGGTTTCTTTTATGTCGTCGTCTATGTTATTAAACTTTGAATACTGTAATTATGTTGTGTTAATTTTTTCTGATGTATGTGGGATGTAAAAAGCAGGTCACTTATCAAAGAGTTGAAATATTGTCAAACATAATCTGTGAGGCTCGGTGGGACGTAAAAAAAAATATATAAATACTCTTTACCTACATATACAAATTCTCTCACGGAAATGTCGACACTCTCACAATACATAAATAAATCCTCTCATGGGAACTTTTGGCGTTTTCTCACACCAATGGTTAGGCGTAGAGAGAAAGAGAGAGAGAGAGAGAGAGAGAGAGAGAGAGAGAGAGAGAGAGAGAGAGAGAGAGAGAGAGAGAGAGAGAGAGAGAGAGAGAGAGAGAGATAATGAATATACAAATTATTCAACTGGTATATATAAGATTTCTCGCATAAAATTGCTTGTGGTTGTAGATGCCTATGTATGTGTGACGTGAATCTTCATTGTCTCCAAAGCACGTCCACACAATGCTAATTTAGGAATTGTGACCATAAATAAATAAATAAATAAACAAATAAATATATAAACAAATAAATAAATAAATAAATAAATAAATAAATACATTAATCATCATGGTATAGCACCAAATAAAATCTAATATTGTCAGCATCATGAATATTTTTAGATTTCCCAAAGCTGAACTGCTCACATGAAAACGAGCAATACCAGCGATTAAAATCAGTGCAATGATGTACTTTAATTGTCGATGGCGAAAAATAATCTCGTTTCAGAGTGTCGATTCATTCCAGGAACCATTTTGCTGGGGATGGGTGAAGTGAATGGAGAGTTGAGTAGTGGATGAGAGAGTTGTAGGTGTGAATGGAGGGTTGAGTAGTGGATGAGAGGGTTGTGGGTGTGAATGGAGGGTTGAGTAGTGGATGAGAGGGTTGTGGGCGTGAATGGAGGGTTGAGTAGTGGATGAGAGGGTTGTGGGTGTGAATGGAGGGTTGAGTAGTGGATGAGAGGGTTGAGTAGTGGATGAGAGGGTTGTGGGTGTGTAGGGAGGGAAAGTGTAGGGATGATGACAGTGGGTGAAGGTAGTAGTTGTGGTGAATGAACTCTTGTGTGTGTGTTTGTGTGTGTGTGAGGAAGTGTTAAATTGGCGTGTGTGTGTGTGTGTGTGTGTGAAGGCATGGTAGGAAGAGTGAATTTTATAGGCTAGATGTGTGTGTGTGTGTGTGTGTGTGTGTGTGTGTGTGTGTGTGAAGGCATAGTATAGGAGGAAAAGCGAAATTGTAGTGGGTGCGATAAATGAGAAGAAGCGGGGTGAAAATAATGAGGTTAATGAGTCAGAGTGGAGATAATGAGGTTGATAGATGGGTGGACGTAGGAGAGAAGTGGATCAGAGTGTATAAGGATCAGGGATAGAAAAAAGAAGAAGGTTGATATACAGTATAGTGGGAGGAAAGAAAGTGGATGAGCTGGTTGGTTGACGGGTGTGGGTGGATGCATCTGGTATATTAACAGAATAATGTGAGTTGAGTAAAATTGATGTATGAGTGGAAATGTCAGGATTGATGTTGATAGAGTGTAAACAGAAAAGATTACGAGTGATTACAATAAATTTTCAGATAATGACAGACCTATTTCTCTTGATGGTTTGGAGTGCAAGGGATACAATAGGTATATATATAGGTAATGGATGAGGGGATCAGCTGAGAGTGAGAGTGGGAAGGTAGGAAAGTAATTGTGGACTCAGATTTCTTGTGTTCATGGTTCACTAACTTTTTTGCCTTCTCTTCCTCCCTCAACCACACACTCTTCCTTCCCTCCCTTACACACCCCATTCCCCCTCCCCTCCTCAACCACACACTCTTGCTTTCCTCCCCTACACACACACACCCACTCCCTCCTCAACCACACACTCTAGTTTTCCTCCCCTACACACACCCCTCCCTCCTCAACCACACACTCTTCCTTCCCTCACCTACACCCCGTTCCCCCCTCACATGCTCAACCAACCAGGGGAAGAAAAGTGATGCCAATTAGTGGTGATGACTGTGACGCAATTCCTATTATCACAATTCTTTGCCCCATTACCCTGGCCCCTCGCCACCACGGTACAGCCTCCATCTAAACTTTTACATCAAGTGAATGAAAGTGAACCATGTGTGAGAATCTTATGAAAGGTTATGAGTGGTGCCGATAGAAAACATTTCACTCTCCAACACCTGAACATTAAAGTGATTGAGAATATTATAATTGACGTTTAATATCATCATCCGTCCACATGCACCAGAAAACACCTTCTGTTTTTTTGTCTTTACACTGTGCATTTTAATCTGCCACACCAAAGGACATGATGACTTTAAACAAAACTGAAGAATATGCTTCACTAATTGGCCTCAATCAGAGCAAATCAATTCTTTTATCATCTGTTCTAAGCCTCTTCTTCTTTAGAAATATCCATTAAGTTGCTTACACACCAGTCAAAACATTTCCTCTTCAACACGTCATGGCAACACTCAATAGAATTAATAAATATATGTATATATATATGTATGTGAATGTCGAGGCTTACGTACGAGTACATATGTGTCAATATGTGTGTGTGTGGGTGGGTGGGTGGGGGGATATTTGTGAGTGAGTGTATGCAAGATTTGTGTGTGTACGAATCTGACCTACCCGGAAACGAACCTAGCCTTGAGGTCGTTGAGCTGCGAGCCACTCACTCACTACTCACTATCACACTCGATAACACGACACACGATACCTATGAAGGTGTCAGCGCCCCCGACTACAACCTCTCTCTTCTTCTCACTTCATTCTTTTTATTTTGCCATGTTTCTTACTTCCTCTTTTCATTCGTGTTGCATCTATACTCTCTTTCTATCTTACCTTGATTCTTCCTCTCACTTTATTTGTGTTGCATCTCCTCTCTTTCTACCTCACCCTGTTATTGACTTCCTCACCTCATTTTTACTCTATCTAATTCCTACCTCACATTTTTTTCTCCTATCAACTCAATCAAGAACAATTTATAAACACCCAAAACAAATGGCTCTACTGTATATCCTACGTTACTATTATTTTTTTATTCCACCTATATATATACTTATCCTACCGTATTCTGGCTGATATTTTTAGTCCTCCAGGGCTAAGAAATGTTAAACACCCAACACACGGCGACGTAAGAATAAGTAGAGGAGTTTTCTCTTTCATATGCAACTTCTGACTTTCTGACTTTCACACTCAATTTCTGTTTTGATAAATATTCACTTTCCGTCTTTGGATTCAGGGTGTGTTTTGTTTGTTTCCTTGCCATTGTTTATTTACTGTCTGTTCTCTCACACTGTCTCTTCTCTCTTACTATTTACTGTCTGTTCTCTCCCTCTGTCTCTTCTCTCTTACTATTTACTGTCTGTTCTCTCCCTCTGTCTCTTCTGTCTTACTATTTACTGTCTGTTCTCTCACACTGTCTCTTCTCTCTTACTATTTACTGTCTGTTCTCTCACACTGTCACTTCTCTCTTACTATTTAATCTTTCTTTTGTGTATTTTTCTTACATTTGCTTCACTTTCTCCCTCTCCTCCTTTACGCAATCACATTCTCTTTTCCATTAACATACTAAAGCACACAGACACACGCACACACCCACGCACGCATATATACACACGTTCTTACTCTCTTTCTCTCTCTTTCTCTCTCTCTCTCTCTCTCTCTCTCTCTCTGGGGGCTTCATCAGGATAAGTGGAGGAGGCAGGAAGGAAGCCACCACTATGTATCCCAGTCTTTCTTTAATGTATTAGCCCGATATGTCTCTCTTCTCTCTTCTCTCTCTCTCTCTCTCTCTCTCTCTCTCTCTCTCTCTCTCTCTCTCTCTCTTTCTCTCTCTCTCTCTCTCTCTCTCTCTCTCTCTTAGGTTATCAGGCTCGGAATCTTGAACAAAATTAACAAATCCTTCAACAACGACTGACTTTAATAATTAATATTCTATTGACTCGACTATAATAATAAATATTCTTTTGACTCGATTATATTTTTTTTTTCTTTCGACTCGATTATAATATATATTTCTTTTTTTTTTTACTCTATTCTAATATATATCTTTTTCTTTTGACTCGATAATAATTTTTTGTTTTTCTTTTCTTTTCTTGCGTAAACACCAAACAGTTCCTCCCACCATTGACGACAACAAGAGCAGCAGTGACGTGACGGTGAACGAGGGTAGTGACGTGGAGCTGGAGTGTGTGGCGAGGGGAGATCCGCCCCCTGTCATCCGCTGGGTCAGGGAGGGGGGACGGAGGATCACTTTCAATGCTTCGTCCGCAGGTTAGTAAAAGTCCTTCATCTTCATCATCATCATCATCATCGTCATCTATATTATCATCCTCGTCATCATCATCATCATCATCATCTATATCATCATCATCGTCATTTATTTTTTATTATCATTATTATTATTATTATTATTATCATTAGTATTAGTATTAGTAGTAGTGCTATCATTATTACTATCGTCATTATTATTATCATCATTATTATTATTATTATTATTATTACTATTTATTATTATTATTATCATCATTATTACTAGTATTATTACTGTTATCATTATTATCATCATTTCTTGTTATCTAACCTACATGTATATATAAAACTAAAAGTAAAATGGTCAACTGAAGTCATTAGGTGGCACCCAAAGAAGGACTGGCACTGGCACTGGCACCCGGAACCTGGCACTCACAAATCCACCGGAAGCATCACTCACAGGACATCAGAATTCCATTAAAGGGCCGTACGATCCAGTAGGCGAATTGGAAACTTTTGATTCCTCCAAATTATATCACGAAACAGCCACTGCACTGAGGGAGACTGTTTCATGGCACAGTTTGGAGGCATCCCTGGCCTTCAATTTTCAGACTTCACTAGAGCATTGGATTCGTAAGCTTTGAACAGACCTCACTGAGCACACACACACACACACACACACACACACTCAGGCAAATTTGCATATTATATAAGAGAAACACACACATCCTTCAGTCATGCATAAATCATTGTTTACTAATAGACAGACGATAAATTTATTGTCAGATAAAAGAACGACAGAAAATATTTGGATGGAGGCAGAAACCAAAAAATATAAATGAGCGAAAGAAAAGAGAGAGAAAGAGAGAGAGAGGAGAAAGAAGAGAGAGGAGAAAGAAGAGAGAGAGAGAGAAAGAAAGAAAGAAAGAAAGAAAGAGAGAGAGAGAGAGAGGTGTACGTTACTATATTATCTCTTCCTTTTAGAGTAATCAAGCAATCAGTGAAGAGCCTTGGGAGTGACCACCACCTTCATAACCACTTGTCACCCCACACACACACACACACACACACACACACACACATACATACACACACACACACACTAAGCAGGAGGGAACCATAAACGCCCTACTCCTGTAATGAGAGAGAGAGAGAGAGAGAGAGAGAGAGAGAGAGAGAGAGAGAGAGAGAGAGTACAGTAGGTATATATAGACATTACAGCGAGTGAGATTTTATTGTGTGTGTGTGTGTGTGTGTGTGTGTGTGTGTGTGTGCGCGCGCAAGATAAATCCAATCCATCTCCATCCTCATCTTCTCATTCTCATCTCATCTACCTTCTATTATCTTTCTCCCTCGTCACCGTTACTTCTCTCTTGTACCTCAATTATCACACTCCTTCCTCCAAAGTACTGGCAAAGTGTATTACACCTCTTTAACCTCGGCCCCAAATACCCATTAGGCAGCGTGTTCCAAGAGACTTTAGGTGGTAATTTCAAACTACTTCTTTCTCTGAGTAAAAGTTCTCTCTTCGTCGCTCACTTCCTACTACTGTTATTAGCGATGAAGAGCTCTTTGATCGAAAAAGTTAAATAATATACACCCATTGTATCTTCTTTTTAATCCAACTGCAGAAGAAAATGTTATTATTCGGTTTTTTTACGGTAATTAATCCAAATCTTTATAACCTAACCCAACCTAACCCAACTTTAATTCTCCCCACTTTTTCATACACCTTCTGCGTCGCCTACAGAGGAACACCTGGGATGGAAGCTGAACCTGAACTCCGTGGGGCGTAACAGTAGCGGGGCTTACCTGTGTATCGCCAGCAACGGTGTTCCTCCATCTGTCAGCAAGAGGATACTCGTCAATGTCAACTGTGAGTATAAACTGAGGCACATACGAAAATCTATTCAATGTGTTTTTGCCTTGTTGATTGACTGATAGGTAGATAGATAGATAGATAGATAGATGAATAGATAGGTAGATAGAGAGATGAATAGATAGATGGAAAGATGAATAGATAGGTAGACAGATGAATAGATAGGTAGATAGATAGATGAATAGATAGATGAATAGATGAATAGATATGTAGATAGATGAATAGATAGGTAGATAGGTAGATAGATGAATAGATAAATAGATAGGTAGATGAATAGATAGATTGATAGATGAATAGATAAATAAAAGATATATGGATAAACTGATAAAAAGATGGATAGATGGATAGGCTGCATGGTTTAATGATTGCTAGAGATACTGTTGGCATTAAAATAAAGATGAACAGACCGATTTATCCAGTTACACAGATAGATTTATAAACAGAAATCAGAATAATATATAGATGAATGAATAAATAGAACCATACACAGACAGACAACTAGAAATACAACAGAAATAAATAACACGAAAAAAACTACAATACAACTAGAAATACAACAGAAATAAATAACACGAAAAAAATACAATATAACTAGAAATACAACAGAAATAAATAACACGAAAAAAAATACAATACAACTAGAAATACAACAGAAATAAATAACACGACCAAAAAAAAAAAAAAACACTACAATACAACAGAAATAAATAACACGACCAAAAAAAAAAAAAAAAAAAAAAAAAAAAAAAAAACCTACAATACAACAACACTGAATGAAGAAAACTATATAATGGTACCCTTTTTTCTTCCCCGGGTATAAACAGTCTCGCCACAGATGGTATACGAGAGTGGTAGTGGGCGTGTGGGTGTGGCAATGGAGGGCGTGGAGAGCCTCACATGTAGCTTCCACGCCCGCCCCTTGAGTTCAGTGAGGTGGTACCATGGGCCGAGGGAACTGAGCCCACACGACACCTCACTCACCATCACTACCTCGAACCAGAATGAGGTGAGGAAGGAGAGTAAATATTGTCTTTCATTCCTTCTTCCTCTGTAATCTCTTCTTCTCTTCTCTTACTTTCACCTTATCCACCTCTTCCTTCTCCTCTTTCATTCCTTCTTCCTCTTTAATCTCTTCTTCTCTTCTGTTACTTTCACCTTATCCAACTCTTCCTTCTCCTCCTTCATTCTTTCTTCCTCTTTAATCCCTTCGTCTCTTCTTCTAGTTTCTCCTTATCCACCTCTTCCTTTTCCTTTTTCATTCCTTCTCCACTACCATCCCTTCTTTTCTTCCTCTAGTTTCTCCTAATCCACCTCTTCCTTCTCCTCCTTCATCTTTTCTTCCTCTTTAATCCCTTCTTCTCTTCTTCTAGTTTCTCCTAATCCACCTCTTCCTTCTCCTCCTTCATTCCTTCTTCCTTTTTAATCCCTTCTTTTCTTCCTCTAGTTTCTCCTACCACACCTCTTCCTTCCCTCTTTCATTCCTTCTTCCTCTTTAATCCCTTCTTCTCTTCTCTTACTTTCACCTTATCCACCTCTTCCTTCTCCTCCTTCATTCTTTCTTCCTCTTTAATCCCTTCTTCTCTTCTTCTAGTTTCTCCTAATCCACCTATTCCTTCTCCTCCTTCATTCCTTCTTCCTCTTTAATCCCTTCTTTTCTTCCTCTAGTTTCTCCTACCCTACCTCTTCCTTCCCTCTTTCCTTCCTTCTCCACTATCATCCCTTCTTCTTCTTCTTCTTCTTCCCATTACCAGATGACCCAGAGCCTTCTCCATCCAGGCCAGTGCGATGACCCGTGACGTCACTACCATACGACCTGGTCTGTTTCCCCCAGTCTCCTCTGACCGCGCTCTATCATTCGCTTGAGTTCCACAATTCCCTACCATTGTTTTTCTTCATGTTTATGACTCATTATATCGTGAAACTGACCATAGTAGTATTGTTTTATGAAGTAACTGTAAAGCTATCGCATAATATTATACCATAGGCCATAGTATGTGGACCGTGGGCTATGTAAAGTACATCACAGTACATTACTGCATTACACCAATTTTACTTAGCATAAAATATTGGATAAATGAAATGTACAAGTTCAATCTTAATTACTATAATTTATTTATAAAACCTTAACCTACCTACATTACTGTACATTTAATACTGTGGCCTAAAGCAGAGTTTGGAGTTTCCTCTTTTTCCCAGTTTTTTTGTTTTGGTTGATTAAATCATTTTCTTTAGCAACAAAGTTATTTAATAGTGCATTTGTAGAGGCCCACAGTATCATTCTTTGAATTTTATCTATGTTATGGCCACCATCACAATTATTCATAGGGAGGAAGGCATCATTTTCTATTAAAACATTAAGGGATATTTCCGTTGCAACATTTCTTTGGTTTATTAACCTTATGAACTCCTGATTTTGAGTAAGTTTCCCAACTACAATATAATTATACATAATGATATTTACAACTGCATCATCAGGATATAGTAGAGCGCCTCTGTTAATACCCTGTATATAATTATTATTCTCTGGCAAGCTTTCTGTATCTCCATTACAAGTAAGTAAGTCTTTGCAAAATTCACATTTCATTTTCTTTGATACAGCAAAGCAACAGTAACCAGCAAGGTATGTTATAACTTGAAGAAGATCCATGCATTTTTCAATATCATCTTCGGTCACATCTACATCATATCTTTGAATGTTTAATAAATCATTAATTTCCATTTTCTCCCAATTTGTGTCCAATTTTTTTAAGTCAATACTTTGGTTATAAAATGGTATCCTCAATACAGACATCATTCTCAACTTTTTCTCACACTCAAACACTTGCCGAACAGATATGTTATAATTGTGACCTGAAAGTTGGCGATATTTACCGAACCTGGCCTCCAGTTGATCGGTTTGAAATTTCCCTGTTAAAATATACTTCATGTTGAGCTCATTAATGCAATAATCAGTTATTTGCAGGATTGCTGCGGTTGTATGTTTAAGTGCAGTAAATGTTTCATTGGTCAGCTTTCCAGCTACATTTGCCATACCATTCCAAAGATCTAGCCAACTGAGAAGATTATGCAAGAAAAAATAATTTCTATCATCTTTATCATTTGTCAAGGGGAAAGCATACTTATTATTAAGACGACAACCTTTAAATGGAGATTTAACGTTCATAACGGTAAACCAAACATATATTATTTGTATGAATTTTGCTACATCTTCATAGCATGGCAAATTGTATTTTTCCCCAAGAGTTTGTAATGCTTGTATGATATACTCATTGAAAATGTGTACAACTAAACTGACATTTTGTTTCTCAAGATTTGAGGGTGACAATGACTTCAGTGTAAGCTTATATGCATGTTTAAGGAGGGAATCTGCTTCTAGAGAGTGGAGTTTTTTTAGAGTATTAAAAGGAGCATTACATACCCTTGTTACTGAGTCACATGCACCTTCAAAGGAAAAGTTTGGAAATTGCATGGTCTTATTTACATCTTTCTGATTAATCCAGTTATTTCTAACACATTTGAATAGATGTACTGGATCAAACATAAAAAATAAAGGCCTTGAATTTTGTGCGGGGTGACAATAGACAGTGGAAAATTTTGGAGGCGAGTGAAAGTAAGACATGGCTTTCCGATTGATAGAGTTGTTATCTGTTACTACACAAATGACTTTAAAGCCTATCTCTTCCAATCCAATGATGACCCGCTTTATAAAATTGAATAGATTTTCTGCACTCATAGTTTTGGCAGGCAGTACATGAACAACATCCTTGTATTTGGAGCACACACTATTTAACATAAATACAAAAGCACTTTTTGCTGCCTCACTACTGTTGAAAGCTGACCCTACGACATTACCACCCTTGTAATCAAAATATTGTTTGATATGAATTTCATCAATCATTAGTGTAACTGTGATATCGCTTTGTGATAAAAATTTAAACTTGTTCTTAATATACATTAAAAAATTACTTCCATGCTGTTCGGCAGCTGGGCTCAGATTTTGTGATAGTGTCAGTCTTCTAACAGTGGAATAGCTGGGCAAGATCAAATTTCCAGTATTTCTTAAAAATCTATAACCTTGAGGAGAGCAGTTGTACAGCAATGATGAAAAGATCATGAACTCGGATGAATATTCTAGCTTTTTGAGAGTCATGAGGTAAAGCTGTTCAGATATTAATTTTACTGCATTTAAGTGTTTATACGACTGTGTTTGTAAAAGTGACAGCAATGAAATTACAAGTTGCAGAACAAAAATCGCTCTGGCAGGATCAGAAATGGGTTCTTCAGTATTACATTTTTTCAGGTTAGCAAGCAGTTCCTCTAGAGAATCAGTGTCATTGATAATTGAAGGAATCTTAAATTCACCCAATTTCTGCATCTCAGCCTCACCAACAAATACTTTCACTGAACAATTTTCACCAATTACCACAGATAGAGTTATTTTTGGATGTGGCAGTCGATCGATATGGCAAATCAGCACCGATTCCTGTTGTGTTATCACTGTCCAGTATTCATCAAGAACCTTTATTTTTCCTTTCAGTTCGTCTAGAGTTTCTATTTTATTTTGTTGCTTATGCTGAAAATGGTCTGCAATACTTTCTGCAATTGCAGACTGGATAGCATCTTCCTCCTTTCTGCACCTTCTAACATCAGGAGATTCTCTCAGTGAGGTTGTTATTGAGAGATACGAGGGACAGTTAACTAATTTAGATGGAACTGCTCCCTTTCGGAGTCTTGGTTTTCCTAATTTTACTGTCAGTTTTCTTCCCGTCCTCTCATCAAAGTATGAAGTCTCTCTCTCAATGTCATCTGGATGGAAGTGTACTTCACACACCTGTAAAAAGGTGTGGGTGTGTTTGTCATAAATCTATTAAATTTATATATATATATACAGTCGCGGTCATATATAATCATCCATATAGGGTAGCTCACGTAAAAGTTTGACAGCTTCCCTCTGTTCTTTAGATCATAAGCTTTCTAATAAATAGGTTAACTACCATTTTTAAATTTAATACAAGCAGCTATGCACTACTTAAAACAATAACATCATAATATTATGTGAACGTGAAAACATTAGACAGTAAATTGTTTGAGATACCCATATGTGGATGATTATTATTGACCACGACTGTATAGCCTCTATAAATATATATATAAAATAATATGAATAAATTAAAAAGTATGTTTGGGTATAATGATGTGCTAACAGGGCATTATACAGCATATAATAATTATATGCCTTCACTTTCAATGCGAAGAAATGTATGCAAAATAGCAGTAATGCCTAGTTTATGTTATGTTTTGTTTTGGTACGTTTGGCATATGAGTTTTAATTAAGCGACCTTGAAGAAATGACAGATCATTAAAGAAAATGGAACACTAAAAATATGACGGGGAGATCTATTTTAGTTCCTATTTATGTGGCCTGACAAATTATAATTTATATTTTTGTAATAAACTATGAACTACTATTAGTATAACTAAACAATATCTTCCTTTCCACTAACAAATAACATCAATAACATGTCCATAAACTTGTAATTGCGTGCATATAATGATTTTGGCTTGGTAAAAATACTTGACCTGGCAATGGTCATTGTTCCTACCCCCTGCTGGCGCGCGCGCCATATTTGACCGCGGTAAGCTTCTTTCTGCCTGGGAGGCAAGCAGGTGAATCACCATTCACCACGTGTGTATTAATTTTCAAGATCTGATGCTCTACATAGTATCTAAAGCCAACTCAACTTAGAAATGCAATAATAAGCTAATATAAATAATACTTTTACTTACTTTGCTGGACTGAGTTGGTGAGAAATCCTGGCGTTTTATTCCTCTCATCCACTGGGCTTTCAAATTTTCATTTTTTGGGAATGAAAAAACACCCACTTTAGGTCCATTATCATAATTCCCCTTGCACAGAGGCACACAACACCTAGATGGCATCGCACTCAATTGTAATTTGTATCAGCACTAGTGAAAATATCCGGTAATTGTTCTATTAAAACAAGTTTTCAGATACGCGATTGATCACATGCACCTACGGGACAAGTGGTAAAAACAGTACTGATGACTGTCCGAGTGAAAAAAATTGTTGCCATATAAAACAAAGGTAGAGTTGCCAATCATACTAGTTGGGGGTCTCGGTCCTATGGTAGTGACGTAGGGTCAGGTGACTCACCCATCGCACTGGCCTGGATGGAGAAGGCTTTGGATGACCCCTGACACCAGCCGCTCCTTTCATTAGTTTAATCCCTTCACCTTCCCCATCTTTTACCCTCTTTCCCATCATCTTTTAACCTCCTTCCTTCTCTTTCTTCCATTTTATTTCTCACAGTTCTCATTCAGTCTCAACCTTTCCTACTCATACCACTCCTCCTCCTCCTCCCCCCTTTCCCTCCCCCTCCTTCTACCTCCCCCTTCCCCTCCTCCTCCTCCTCCTCTTCCTTCTCCTACTCTCCCCTCCTCCTCTTCTTCCTCCTCCTCCCTCCATCTGATCCCCTCATTCCAGTTCTTCATTCTTGATTTCTTCTCTTTTATCTTTTTCTTCTTTCTTCTCTTTACTAAAAGCCAAACAGCCTCGTAAGTACCACTAAATCAGTTGCTGTTTGAAGGTATTTTGTATTCCTATATAACTGTATTCTTATCATCATCATCATCATTATCATCATTATCAACGTCATAATCTTCAAAATCATTATAATTATCATCGTTATTATTATTTATCATAGCATTTCCTTCCTCCTCCTCCTCCTCCTTCTCCTCCTCCACATCCTCATCCTCTTTCTCATCACCTTCTTCCTCCTCCTCCTCCTTTCTTGAGCTAACTTTTCTATTTTTCTCTCCTTCCTTTTTTTACTCTTCCATTTTTTATTATTTTCATTCCCTGCTCTCTCTCTCTCTCTCTCTCTCTCTCTCTCTCTGCCATCTTAACCTAACACCCTTCCTTCCTTTCCACATTCCGTCTTTCCTCACCTCTCAGCCATTCTCTCTTTTTCTCCCTTTTGCTTCTCCTTACATCTTTTATTTCCCCACTTCTATTCCACAGTCGTTTTATTTTATCCCTTCTCCCTGTATTCTCCTCCTCCTCCATTTTCTGCTATTTACATCTTTTATTGTGTCCTTCCTGGCATTTCCTGTTTCTCTCTTTCTCTATTTCCTGATCTTCCTCTCTTCCTCTTCTTGTTTTCTCTTGTCTGTTATTCTTCAAGTATTTGTGTTATGTTCCCTTTTCTCAGATATAAAAATTCTTAATATTTTCTCCTTACTCGTCTTAAAATTTCATGCTTTGCTTCCTCCCTTCATTTTTCTTTTCATATTTTTCACTTTCTTCTCTTCCCTCATTCTCTTATCATTTAATCCCTTTCTTCTTTCCTTCCTATATTACATTTTTACACCTCTTTTAATTCCTCCCTTCATTTTTCTTTTCATATTCTTCACTTTCTTCTTTCCTTCCTCTATTACATTTTTACACTTCTTTTAATTCAACTCCTTCGTGTCTTCAATTGTCTCTCATATTTTCCTCCTCTCTCCTCATCTTTCCTCCTCTCTCCTCATCTTTCCTCCTCTCTCATCATCTTTCCTCGTTCATCACATCACTTTTCCCCATTTCTTACCATCTCTCTCCTCCCTCATTTCTTCACTTTCTCTCTTTTTTCCCCATCTCTCTCCATCTCCTCCCTCATTTCTTCACTTTCTCTCTTTTTTCCCCATCTCTCTCCACCTCCTCCCTCATCTCTCCACTGTTCCCCATTTCCAACCATCTCTCTCCACCACCTCCTTCTTCATTTCTTCACCTGTCTCTCCTTTCCTTCTCTCTCCTCTCTCCTCCGTTTCTTACCTCCTCCTTCATCCTCCTTTTTCCAAACAATAATTTTTACTTTCTTCTGTTTCCTGCTTCATTGTCAGTCCGCTTATTTTTGCTTAGTTTTTGTTTATCTGTTTTCTTCTTATTTTTCCAAACACACACACACATATACATATTTGTCTTTACTTATATATTTCACTCTGTCCTGTATTTTGATTATTTTTTTACACTCTTGGGCGGTTTTATTATTATTTTTTTATATATATCTTTTCCCCATTTCTATATTTTCTTTCATTTTTATTTTGCCTTTATTTCATTCCCTCTCAATTTTTCTTTTATCATCCAACTCCTATTCCAAACTCAGACTCTCTCTCTCTCTCTCTCTCTCTCTCTCTCTCTCTCTCTCTCTCTCTCTCTCTCTCTCTCTCTCTCTCTGCCTGGGATTCTTTTCTCTCTCACATCTCCTCGCTTCACTTCTCATAAGTCCTTACTTTATTTTTTCTTCAGGCTTCGCAATGCTCTTACCCGCCCCCAAATCCCCTCCAGTTCCCTTTTCTTTCTCAAATTTCCACTAACATTTTTTTTCTTGTTTTCGAACGGCGTCTTACTCTGGGCTCCATTTTCTTGTTGCTCTTCCTCTCGGTTGATCTTCCATTTTGTCTTCTCCTCTGGTGTGTCTCTTTTGCTTGTCTTCCCTTTCGTTTCGTGTCATCGTTTCCGTCTAATATATATTTTTTTGTCTCGTTTCGTTTTTATTTTATTTTTTGTCTTCGAGTGCGTCTTTCAGTTTATGAGTTTTCCAGTATTTACGTCGTTTGATTTGCATTGTGGTCTGCTTTATAAGAGTTCTTCCAGTTTGTAGTCCAGTCTTTTTTCCAGTTTGCCTTCCTATCTGTCAGTCAGCATAGTATATCTTCCAGTACTGTACAACTTCCAGTCTGTCTTCCAGGCGTTCCTATTCTGTTGGAGTCCACTTCATTAAGACATAATTTGGGGGAATCTGAAGACTCCAGTTTGTCCATAACACTCCAGACAGTTGATAATGTTAGTTGGGTTTGGTTGTCGAGCAGAGAACAACAATTAATTTCAGGTTTTCTTATTTTTTTTACATATTTCTTCTTAATTACCTTAACTCGCTCACTTTCCTCTCCTCGTGTCTGTGTCTATGTCTCTGTCTCTCTCACCTCCCCTTCATTTCTTTATCTATCTACCCTCGTCCCTCCTTCCCTCCCCCACACCAACCCCTTCCCTCCCATCCCCATCCCTTCCCTCCCATTTCTCTTAACCCTCATGTCCCCCTACCTCTCCCCTTCCCTTCATTTCTTTATCTATCTACCCTCCACCACCACCACCACCACCCCTCCATCTTAGTCTCTCATCCCTCCTTCATGAGTGCATTGCGTGTCCTCCAGTCGTCCCCTGGGTTCCCTTGACTCGGGTTTCCCTTTGCTCAACCTCCATTCTTTCCTTCTTTCATTCTCTCCTTCATTCATTCATTCATTCATTCATTCCCTTCCATTAGAGGCTCCAGGGAAAGGGATATGGGTCACTCCGGACATTTTGGTGCCAAGACTGCTCAATTTTTATTTCATTTTTGTTGTGTGTTTTTTCGGGGTTGTCACTGTAGCAATGTTGTGATTTCTGTAATGTGATTGATGTTGTTTGTACTTATAGTGATAATTATAATACAGTTCAATGTTTTGATGTGTGTAACGTGAAGAGTACAGAATGTATAATAGTGGTATTATTAATGTGATGGGTATGTATGTATGTCGTGTGAAAAATTAATACAGCACAGTGGTATTCCTAAGGTGAAAAATATACAGTAAAAGTGCCATTATATTTGTAATGTGAAGTACTGTAGATATAGTGTGATATAGCAATGTCTAATTATAAAAGGATTAGTATATTCAATTATGTCATTTTGAAGTAACTAAAAGAGAAATGTTATACAGGTCACATGATATTGTTTACACTGAAGTAGATTTTAAAACCCATAGTCATACGATATTTTTCAAAGGCCTTTTATTTTTATTATTCTTTTTTAGCCCCCACTAACACTATCCAAAACTTCTTCCTTTCCTCTCTCTTTATCACCTTCACCTCCATTTTTCTCACTTCTTCTCCTTTCCTCCTTTATTTTACTCGCGTTGCCTCTCCTGCCCCTCTTTACTCTTATCTTTACTGTCCTCATTTCTTCCCACTCTCTGTTTATTTCTCTTTTGTTTTATCTCGTCTGTCTCCTTAGTATTGTTTGTTTCTCTTTGGCTAATTTTCCACCTTTCCTCGCTCCTTTCTTTTTTATATTCTAATCTTATTCCTTCTCTGTGTTCTTACGGTTCCTTTCGTTCCTCTTACATACAGTCTCCTCCTCTTCCTCCTAGTTTTCCTCTGCCTCCTCATAGCCACTATCAATTCCTCCTCCTCCTCCTCCTCCTTCTTTTCCTCCTTCAATAAGTGAGTCCTTTCGTCCTCCTCCCGTATCCTTCCTCTTCCTCTCCTTCTTATTACTTGCTTCAATCCTTCATCCTTCCTTACTTTCATCCTTTCATCCTTTCTTCCTTCTGTCTTTTATTTATTCTATCATATACTTCTTCATTTTCTTCCAATCCTTCACAATTATTTTCTCCCTATCTAAAGTTTCCCTCGTTCCCAATCAACCATTATTTTCCTTTGATCCTTCATTCCTTCATTCTTCTTCTCCTATCAACCTTCATTCCCTCCTTCCTACTCCTCTCTTCTCTTCCCCTCTCACACACACACACCCTTTCCCTTCTTTACCAATGTTTACACACTTCCTCTTTTCTTAACCTTGATCCCACCACTTCTGCCTCTCTCTCTCTCTCTCTCTCTCTCTCTCTCTCTCTCTCTCTCTCTCTCTCATCAACACCACTCCTCGTTATCCATGCTCACTCTTCTCCTATTTCAAATCTCCTCTTTCATCAATAAATCCCCTCTCTCCATCTCTCCCTCCCTCATGATTTTATTCCTCCACCCAGCCTCTATACATCCCCATCCCTCCACCATCACCACCACCACCACCACCACCACCAAGCCTCTATACATCCCCACCCTCCACCACCACCACCACCCAGCCTCTATACATCCCCACCCCACCCCACCCACCACCATTATTTTTTGTACCCTGCCTTCTACCATTCCATAAACAACTTCCTCGACCTTTCTTCCCCCCTTCCCTGTACTTCCCTTACCCACATTTATTTATCACTGTAGTTCTATAAGGCCAATGTTTATGAATTTTCTCTGTAATGTTCATGTAACCAGATAACCAAAAATTTGTATCCATTATTAGTATCCATCCAGTAATATCTGTGTTGAATTCTGTATGAGTCTGTATCCTGTATGTATACATTTTTCTCACTTGTCATACAATATTTTAATCTTTCCTCATTTTCTCTAGCTCATCTGTTTCTGCCATCTTCCTCTCTCTCTCTCTATCATCATCTTTACTTCTTCCTCCCTTTCTTGCTACTTCTTTCACTATACTTTGCCTCTTCCTTCTGCTCAAATTCCCTCTTTCTTCTTCCTTCATCTTGCTGCTCAATCCTTCCTTCAACCTTCCATCTCACACCATTAGGTTGTAACTCTTTCACCATCTTCTTAAACGCTTCCTCCTTCCCTCGTCATTTCTCTCTCTCTCTCTCTCTCTCTCTCTCTCTCTCTCTCTCTCTCTCTCTCTCTCTCTCTCTCTCTCTCTCTCTCTCCTCCCCTTGCTAACGATTGCCTGTAATCTCTCCTCATAAGCAGGTTATCTCAGCTTCCCTCACCCATCTAACGTGTTAACGGGCTCTCTCTCTCTCTCTCAAGTTATATATATATATATATATATATATATATATATATATATATATATATATATATATATATATATATATATATATATATATATATATATATATGTGTGTGTGTGTGTGTGTGTGTGTGTGTCCCTATATGTGTGTCTCTTTCTATAAATGCCCCTCAAGGAAGCGAACTAACATTATTTTATATTTTGTTTATTTCTGTATCCCTCAGGACTCTGGGTTGTGGAGGTCAGTACTATCGATCCAAGTACAACGTACCAGGGACTACGGACAGTACCGATGTATGGTCCGTAACCAGCTTGGTGTGGACGAGAGGAGCTACGATCTATTTGGTGAGACGACGAGGACACATACACACGTATTCTCTCTCTCTCTCTCTCTCTCTCTCTCTCTCTCTCTCTCTCTCTCTCTCTCTCTCTCTCTCTCTCTCTCTCTCTCTCTCTCTGATGCTATACTTTTTTCAGATATTTTCTCATGTTTGTATTTTACTCTCTCTCTCTCTCCTTCCTTCAGATCTTATACTCATCATTTTCCCTTCCTCACTCACTCACTTTCTTGCTTACTCTCTTACTCAGTTTGTATATGTGTCGTTTACCCGTCTTCCCTCCTTCATTCACACTTATACTTATCTTTCCCTCCTTCCTTCCTTCCTACACTCTTTATCTTCCTTCTTACATCTCTCACTCTCATCTCTTTCTCTCTTCCTTCCTCTCTCGGTTTCTCTCACTACAGTATCTCCTCTCTTCCCAGCCCGTCTTCCTCTCTCCTTCCCTTCCCTCTCCGTTCTCTACTTCTTTCATCTCTCTCTTCCTTTCTCTCACTATCTCCTCTCTTTCTCTCTCCGTTCTCTACTTCTCTTCCACACTGCCCATGTTTTTATCTTGGTGTTTCCTCCATGCTTACACACCTGCCTTTCCCTCTGCTGTTCTGTTTTGCTCTCATTCAATCCTGTATATTTGTCGATTGCTTCTGTGGTTACCTTTCTCATTTTATTTTACTTCATTTTTTTACCTACACGAGGCATTACCATCACGAACACACACACACACACACACACACACACACACATCGACAGTTAACCACACTCATATAACAAACATTTTTCATCCTTTGAATAAAGAAAAACAAAAATATATCCAACTACACAACAACAACACTCCACAGCAATGAAACACAAGCACCCTCCCCCTCACACACACACACACACACACATACACGCACACACACACACATACACACACACACACACACACACACCTCCATTAAACCCTGCTCATGCGCCTGTAGCCAACACTATAGAAAAGACTCACGCTAGCTTGCACCAACATCGAATGGATTATAACGTGCCCTAATGTGTGTTTGTTTGTCTGTGGTTGTGGTTTATGCACCGTGCGTTGACTGACTGATTGACTGATTGACTGCCCATTGAACGTGTGTGCTTCATTGAACACAATATAGGAATGAGGGAATGCTGTCTGGCCTAGAATAGAAATAGAAAGGTTCGTGTACAAGTGGTTTGCGACCAAGGCACTGTAAAACCAGAGATGCAACAAGACGGAGCAATGAAGTTCACTGAAAAAAAAGTTGAGACTGACGTGAGAGAGTTTAGGAGTTCAATGTTCAGTATACCAGCCATGGAAGAGTGTGATGCAATTTTGCGGCGAAGAGAAGCGAGGTCTCAGCGACTAAAAATAGAATCTGAACAGACTATTATAAAAAGCATGACAAGAGACGTTCGTATCAATATATAAGGAGGTTGTGGCGTCTCTGATTTACTGTGCATGTCTCCGTCGTAGTGGCTCTGGTGTGTGATATCCAAGACAGATTTCTGTTGTTCTTTTTATGTTCCACGTCGTTGCACATTTTTGCATTGTTGTTGTGTTGGTCTGCATCCCACACTCCACACACGTCACGAATGAATGAATGAATGAATGAATGAATGAAGAAGTTGTCGTGACTGTGTCTGTTCTGCATCCTTCATGTGTACCTGTGTGTGTGTACTATCGCATGAATCAAACAATAGTGGCCACACATTCGTGATACAGTCTCAATGGAAGATGCTGGTTCCTTGCCATCATAATATACTGTACAGCGTGTCAAGATATCGAAGGGTCTAATCAAAATACGGTTCTTGCCTTACAATAGTTGGTGAAAAATAAAACATGTAAGTAAATCTGCGAGTACCTTTTGTTACAATATGCAGTTCCACTCATTTCTGTCCGTAGTGCATCCCTCCCTTCTCCCTCCATCGCTCCCTTCTCTCCCTCCCTTTCTTTCCTCCACCACTACGCAGGTCAGAACGCAAACACCCAGAACTCGCGGCTTCAATTACTTTAAACGGGCCACCTGCATCCCCCCCTCACCGCCCCCCTCCTCCTCTCCTTCTCCTGGACCCCATAACAGCCCAGCAGTTCCCCCTTTCACACTGGACTCAAATGGTCGTCGAATACCACTGAAACCTCCTTCCTGGAAACGGACGCATTTTTCCAAAGTCTCTTATGCTACAGAAATTCCGTTCTTTTTTTTTTCAGGAAAGGTTATATCATTTACGTCTGGGTATATCGGTTTTGAGTTTATAGGTTAGGTTAGGAAACATGACATCAAATCAGGTTAAGTTAGGTTAGATTTGGTTAGGTCAAAATAATGTGGTTGTATGTTTTTAGAGGTCAAAACACATAATAGAGTTAGGACACCAAGCGAGTGTGTAAACTGGTGGTTGTTTTGTCCAGCACTATAATAAGAGACTTGGTATTACTAGCCATGGGATACTGGGAGGGCAAATGGCCATGAACGGTGCTGGTATGAAGGTGGGAAGAATGCCATTGGCCAGGAGGGAGATTTGGATCAGCTGATTTTTTTTTTGCCACGTCAAGAATGTAAACAAACCCACCACTGTACTGCCATTGGTGTGGGACCTAACACAGTGTAACTTAACTTAAACAAACGTACACACACACTCATCTTGTAGGTTCTTCTATTACGATCAGTTGAGTGTGACGTCATGCATGTAAACAAACCTAACATGGAGTATTCTGTAAACTGATTTTCGAATGTAAAGAAAAAACGCCCCATTTTTATTCAACATTTTAAATATACGCATCAGTTCCTCTTCACTCTGACATTTCTACATGAGTTCGAATCGTGTTTACATCAGTGTTTTAGCAACTACCTTTATTGAAGAAATATCTACATACAAACCACTCTATTATAATCATTCCTGGGTGGGCGACTCAATAGACCTGAGAAATGACAGAGAGAGGAAGTAATGTTAAAGAAAAGAGAAAGGGAAATAATAGAGAAAGAGCCTTGGCAGGGAAAGGAAAGTGCTAAAGTATTTTTATGGGGAAAGTGTGTGTGTGTGTGTGTGTGTGTGTGTGTGTGTGTGTGTGTGTGTGTGTGTGTGTGTGTGTGTGTGTGTGTGTGTGTGTGTGTGTGTGTGTGTGTGAGCGAGAGAGAGAGAGAGAGAATCCAACAAACAGAAAATCACATAAACAAACATACATACATACATACATAAACACCACCAAGTGAGAAGTGGACATAGGCCAAACTCACATCAGGAACAATCATCACTCTCTGTCAGCATCCACGAAAAAAAAAAAAAAAAAAAAAAAAAAAAAAAAAAAAAAAAAAAAAAAAAGGAGTTGCTCTGAGGTGGTGTCAGGTGGGAGGGGGCGCCAGAATTTATGCTTTGTTTGGTCACCATCATTGATCAGTGAAGGTGTACCCAAATGTCGCTTCTTTTTTTTTCTTTTTTTTTTTCGTGGCACAAGAACGAATTATTCACCCGTGTATTGTCCTTATTTTTGTCAAGAACAGACAGACAGACAGACAGACAGACAGACAGACAGACCCCTACACAAATAAATAACTTCGTGTTCATCTCCTATTTCATGTCAGTCGAGAATAACAGCCTCGTTTTTATCCTTTACTATTCAAGATTCCTTTGTAAACAAATTCATATACCTTATATTTATGGACGTATTATTTTGGTTTACATTTATATTTTCCAGGAACAAAGTATATTCCCCCACATAAAGTTATATCATTAGAATCAAGTTATAGGCATCAAAGTTAATCATTTAGAGTCACTCTGTTCGTTAGTGGTGTCTAAAGCAAAAACAAGACTGAGAAAGTTATAAAAATGTCGGGAATAAACTTGGTCTTTATGCCTTTACAAGTACAGTATCATTAAATCATTATCATTAAATGGTACGTTTATGTGAAGGCAAAGGTACTGTATCTGTAAGTGATGCCATTATTCACCACCATCAGAAATACCCATAAAGTGGAAGAGTGTTGACATTTTTTCGTTCTCTTTCTACATTAAGCGAGCCCACCCCACCCCATCCCACCTCACCTTAACCCACCCCACCTTAACCCCACCTCACCCCACTCAACCCCACACAGTCCACTCCATTCCCCTCCCACCTAACTCAACTCATTTACCATTCCCTATACCCTATTCCACCTCACACAACCCATACCACATCACACAACCTCACTCGTCTCTCCCTATGCTATCCACCCCACTCACCCCATTCACACCTTCCTATCTCCTATCTCACATCATCCAACCCCATGAAATCATATCCCACAAACCCCTCCTTTCTCCACCTCACCCACTCCTCACCACACACACACACACACACACACACATCACGTGAGAAAGTTGACACAGAATGGTAACGCGTGAATTATGTGTGTGTGTGTGTGTGTGTGTGTGTGTGTGTGTGTGTGTGTGTGTGTGTGTGTGTGTGTGTGTGTGTGTGTGTGTGTGTGTGTGTGTGTGTACTATTTTTTGCAACATCACTCAACACAGAAGGAGAGTTTGCTGTTGTGTTCCCAAGGCGTGGTAGCATTTGTCACAGGCTGCAACAAAATCATTACTCGCTGATATTCACGACCACCAGTATATTTTCCCACAAGTATTCTTACACATGTTGTACGTTATAACTCTTGGCCTTCGTAACCCGTCTACAGTGTCTTATATTTTACTCTGTTTGACGTCAGACGATATTACTCACAACACTGAAGTCACACGTACCCATGCATAAAGTTAATAATAGTATTTAAACGTAGGATGTTTTTTTTTAACGATATATCATCTCGTCTGTGCAAGGCCAGAAAGACCTTGCACCACAAAAGAGAAATAGCAAACACGAAGGAAATAAATAATGGAAAGAGAAGCTAGCTATGATGGTACTTTTAATCATGGGTGTACTCAAGATCTGGTAGGATATTCTAATCTTGGGTGTACTGAAACTGACTGGTGCTCACGTTGGGTCGACCTTTATCTCATTCCTCCCAAGGACGCCGAGGCTTGGTAGAGACGTGGTGATGGCTTTACACTGACACACGGATAAACAACGATTTATCAAAGGCTTTACCTACGCATACATTCCCACAAAGTTTGCAGTTGGCGTATATCAGTTCGAAGTTGGTCCAAAGCGGCTTGACAGAAAAATGTGAATTGGTGTTGTTATTGTTATTGTTGTTGTTGTGTGTCTTCTCTCACAACAACCCTGTGGGGATCGAAGGGCCTGCAGTTGTATAGATTATTCCATTATCTGGTTGGATATCTTCTATTTGGGGCCTATAATTAGGATTTATTCTGTGTATTGGCAGTTACGGAATCCTCAAAATTATGCCACCAAACAGTACGAAAAAACGCGAGTATGCTTCCCTTCATAGTTTGTGAGAACCAGTAGCCCTCCAACCAACCAACCAACCAACCAACCAATTCAGCGGTGACACTAGATGATCCCCTGAAGAGGTACTGGGAGCGTTCCGTGAAGAAGAAGTGGCAGTAAAGACCCCCTCCTCCCCAAGTGGTGTTTTCATCCATGAGAGAAACTAACTGTCTTGGACGTTTGGTTGTGATGAATGACACTCGTAACTCAGACCTCAGACCAGGGTAGGAAGGGATGGGAAGGGGGGGGGAGGAGTTCTCGTGTTACTTGTAAATCATCTGGCATTAGTACATTTTTTAACACTCGAGGGAACGTGGGATTTTCTGGTGACGTTCTCAATCATCTGGCGTTGGTCCAAGAATATCAGTCAAATTTTACACTGTTTGTTTATGGTTTAATGAATGTGTTCTGATTAACTTTTGGACATCAAGGAAAATAGTCCCTTAGTAACTAAAAGAAATCTACAATCAACCTGCAATCAACAATCTACATACAAACAAGTCTCGTTCAGCATCATACAATCAGTCTACAACATTCATTTACACACTCAAATATTTTATAACATTCACTTCACATTCAGTAAAAATTCCTCATACAGTCTGCCTATGTTTACCATCCCTCACACATACAGACCACGTACCCGCCTTCAACATTCTCTACTCATTACACATCCTCTCCATCTTTTTACATACTTCAGACAACCACCCAACGTTTTGCATTCCTCACAAATTGCAACTAATTTCGTTTTTCCCTCTCCATCTCTCTCTCTTTCTCTCTCTCTCTCTCTTTTCTGCTGTCATTTCTCTAACCCACTCAGCACCTCCTCCTCCAGTTCCTACTTCTCCGTTATCTCCCTTTTTCTATCTCCTACTGATTCTTGTTTATTATTAAGCCTAAGAAGACAAAAAAAAAGAGCTCTATGTCTCAGAATATGAGGGACGTAAGTGCATCGTCTCACTTTCTAGATAAGCCACTTTTATTCGGTGATCAGTTAAGTACGAGAGATGTGATTATGTTAGTGAATTGGAGGCTACAGATTCCTCCAAACTGACCCACAACAATATAACTCTTTCAATACAGTATGCTTTTTTTTTGGAGGAATCAGAAGCACCCATTTTTTCTTCGGTGCAATGTTTGGAGGAATCAGAAGCCTCCATTTTCACAAGCTAGCATCATCACATCCCATCACCCTCAACAGTTAAAAAAAAAAAAAATGTGTTAGTGAGTATGTCTACACGAATTATGATCAAAGGATTTAATTCGTTTACTCACATTCATTTTTTTTCCAAGGATAACTTTTGTTTTTTATAACTGCTTGTGTAGTAGTGAGCTTCATCATATTCTTTTACAAAAATGACTAAAAGCTTGTCAGTAGTTTGTTTGTTTGTCTCTAATATTATTCAGCACATAACTGATAACATTTTAAAAGCTATATATATACAGTACATAATAATAATAATAATAAATTAAAATTATATACTGTATATATATTAAAATGATCATCAGTGTATTTTTTGGCTTAATTAACATGATGAGACTGTAATTGTGATTGGCAACACCATAACAAACACCTGGAAGTGTGTAATGATCTAGACTGTAATGTATTGGACACACACACACACACACACACACACACACACACACACACACACACACACACACACACACACACACACACACACGTACATACATACATACATACATACATACATACATACATACATACACACACACACACACACACACACACACACACACACACACACACACACACACACACACACACACACACACACACATCAACTCAGCACTTCGCACGCAACAGCCAGGCATAAATACTATAATTTTCGTCGACGAATTGGAGGCAACTGGTTCCTCCAAAACTATACCACAATGTAACTCCATACCTTAATAGTATGTTTCGTGGTACAGTTATGGAGGAATCTGAAGTCTCCAAAATCGCCGACGAAACCAAAAGTCAGAGTAAAGTGGCGTTACATTGGATAAATTATTTCCTTCATTTTTTTTCTAGTCAACATTAATAATTAAGGAGGATTTAGTGTTGGGTGAATTGAAGGCTCCCAATTCCTACAAACTATGTTACAAAACAAATGACGCCTCTGTACCGATGCGTTTCCTGTCACAGTTTGTTGGAATCAGTTGTCTTCAAATCACGACCAACAGCTAATTAGTTCACTTAAGAAGGTTGGTGTGAGAAATGGGGGAAATAAAGTTCAATCTTATGTCTCTGTTTACTCGATGCCATTTTTTAACATTCGAAAGAGCAAATCCAAAGCAAATTTCGACCATAATTACGTAAATATATAAAATTAGTCACATTCTGCTTTCCGGGAATATAGTCCAAGGATGAAACCATATAAAAATAATATATAAGTTATAAATTGATAAACACGTAGTATTTCACAATTTATTTAAGTCGGGATTTTGATAACTAAGACAAAAAAAAAAAAAAAAAAAAAACTTATTACATAATATATAACTCGTGTACGAACGGTCGAGATTTACATTGTGTATTTGTTCTTTCATCTCTCTACCTGTCTCTCTCTCTCTCTCTCTCTCTCTCTCTCTCTCTCTCTCTCTCTCTCTCTCTCTCTCTCTCTCTCTCTCTCTCTCTCTCTCTCTCTCCCTCTTCCAACTCCAATAAAATATAAAAATGGGCGGCTGAGCACCATCTAATATTTATCATTTGTTCAACGGGGCATTGTTGTTGTTATTATTGTCGTGGATTATGATGGGTTATTGATTCCTCCAAACAAACCAAACTATGCCACGAAACAGACTGTATTATCATATAGAAAACACATCTGTTTCCTGACATAATATGGAGGAATCAGTACCCCCCCTTAAATGCCCCCTCAACATACAAATGAATCTAGAAGCCCCCCACTTAACCCGGCACTATCTTCCTTCTCCTCCCCCCCTGCTCCCTCCATTTGCCCCCCCCACCACCACCACCACCACGTCCCTCCCACTGCAGAGATCACGACCACTACCCACCACCACCACTACTACCCACCACCACTACTACCAGCACCACCACCACCTCCACCACCACACCACTGCACCTCCCTCACAGCTGCTCCCCCCCACCCACCGGCCGGGCCCCCACTACAACAACCAGGCGTCACAACCCCCTAATGTCATGTTGTACCCGGGTGAGTTGTTGTCTATCTACTTCCCTTATTGAGTGGTTGTTTGTTGTCCCTAATGTGGTTGTAGTTATTCCCTATATTGATTATTTATTGTAGTTATTCCCTATCTTGGTTATTTATGGTCCCTTAGCTAGTGGTAAATTAATAGATGTGTGTGTGTGTGTGTGTGTGTGTGTGTGTGTGTGTGTGTGTGTGTGTGTGTGTGTGTGTGTGTGTGTGTGTGTGTGTCCCTTTCGTGGTTAAGTGTTCGTCCCTTATTAGTGGGTTGTGTCTCTTGTCCCTTAGTTTAGTGGTGTCCCTTCTTGGTGTCCCTTATAGTTGTTGTTGTTGTTGTTGTTGTTGTGTCCCATTGTGGTGGGTTTCGTGTACCTAAATCGTGTCCCGGAATCAAGGGTTGGTGTCCCATGCTTTGTGATTTCCCTTTGTGGTGTCCAATACTGATTCCCT
>JAWZYT010002964.1:0-54079 GCA_034508575.1 Petrolisthes manimaculis | reverse complement strand
ATGGTGATGGAGGTGAGGATATACAGAAGGAGAGAAGGAAGGAGGATAGGGGTAAAGGTGGTGAGAGGGAACACGAAGAAAGAGGTATTATTGAAGGGTGATGGAGGTGAGGAATACAGAAGAACAGAAGGAGGAAGGAAAGGGGTGGAAGTGGTGAGAAGGAGCACGAAGAAAGAGGTTATTATTGAAGGGTGATGGAGGAAGGAGAGAAGGAAGGAGGAGGATAGTGGTAAAGGCGGTGAGAGGAAGCACGAAGAAGGAGATTATTATTGAAAAGGGTGAAGATGAAAGCTAGGGCGTCAAGGATGTCAGGGGAAGGGCAGAGAGTAGGAAATGAGAGTTTTGAGATAATGGAAGGATATTAGGAGGGTAACAGATAAGAGCAGGAGAAGCCATAAACGAAGGAGAAGGAAGAGGAGAAGGAAAATGTGAAAAAGGAGAAGGAAGGGGAGAAGGAGAATGAGAAAAAGGAGAAGGAAGAGGACATGAGAAAAAGGAGGAGGAGAGAATGGAAATTGAGTTGTATTGGAGAAGGACAGGAATAATAAAAATTAAGATAATATATAATGGTGGCGATAATTATGATAAGGACGAAGAGGAGGAGCAAATTAGAGAACAGTGTATGGTATGGCATCAGGGAATATTGGGAAGGAAGGGAAGGAAGGTAGGGGAAGCAATAGGAAGAAAGGGGAGAGAGAAAAGATGTAGAAGGTGGAGCATCAGAAGGGAAGGAGGCAGTCAATGGGAAAGGAGAGACGGATGGCCAGGAAAAGAGACGGACATAATAATAAGTGTGTGTGTGTGTGTGTGTGTGTGTGTGTGTGTGTGTGTTTGCTGTGTGTCTGGTGTGAGGAGTGATGATAAAAGACTCAGGGTTTATTGTGATGGACATAATGTTATGAAAAGCTAAACGACAGGCTGAGGAAAATAAGGGAATATTGCACAAAGAAACCTTCATCCCGGCTAATGTGACCAATGTACAGTGCTACCAATTATCATCAAGTATGATTCCAGTACAGTACTTACATTATTAATATTAACACATTTAAGGAACGTGAAATAGTACGTACAGTAAACGATTTATTATATTTTTATTCGGAAAGTGTAACTCTTTCTTTATTTTTTTTTTTTTATTGAATCAGAAAGATGGAAGGAAAAATAATAAAAATGAAAACAAAGTCTGTCCTGTTTATAATCAGACACTGTTGACGCTGGATCGATCATCACTTTTTTCATCTGTCCTGTTTATAATCAGACACTGTTAATATATAATAACTTTTTTCAACGTTTTGATGGAGGCGGTAATGGAGGGATACGGTACACACTCTGAACAGATTGAACCAGTTATATATGTGTCACAGGTTTCAAGAATATTGTTAATAAATTCTTCTTGTTGACAATATTACGTTAATACACTTTATGAAAATACACAGAAAGAAACTAAAAATATTATGACAAAGAATTAAGGGGGTTGCGGAAATAGAGGGACAGGTTTGGGGGGGGGGGGTTAGGGGTCTGGAAATAGGGGACAGGTTTTGGGGGGGGTGGGAGTAGGGGGACAGGCTTAGGGAGGTTAGGGGGTGCGGGAATATGGGACAAACTTTCTACCCACTCCAAGCCTGTCCCCCTATTCCCCCCCCCCCACCCCAAGCCTGTCCCCTACTCCCGCACCCCCTTAACATCAATAATATATAATACAACATCCACTGTAGTCGCGATTTCCAGATGATAATAATATACAGTGCCTCAAAGTGTACTGGTGTATGGTGATGATAATAATATACAGTGCCTCAAAGTGTACTGGTGTATGGTGATGATATTCAAGGTGGCGAGTGACGTGGTACTGAAGGGATCTGCTCGGAGATAAAGCCACAAAAGTCAATCACTCAAGAGGCAGATTGGAATAGTGGTGAGGAGCGAGTGGAGGATTTCTCTAGGAGCAGATTAGGAAGTGATTGAAATCTTTGGAAGCAAGGGAAGAGGGTCCATATGCAGGCATGTACGTATGAATGTATGTATAAATGTATAGTGTACATACCTACGTGTTACTGTATGTATGTGTATGTGTATGTATAAGTTATATTATACAAGGAGTGTTTCAGATATATATATGCGTGATATTCATGTCTAATAGTAAAGTAAAAGTAATTGAATAGACAACCAGGCCAATATATAGAGAATACAAAGGAATAATAATTCAAGGGTGGGTTGGTAAGGGAGTGTCAGGGGGACTTTTCACACATATACCCAACACCAAGAAAAAAGAGAAAATAATGGTTTTGTTCTGGATGGGTTTGGTAGTTAGATAGACCAGCACTGGAAAAGTCTGACAGAGTTCTAAGGGATAGTGTTTCCTTTGAGGTTTCATCGGATTTAAATTGAAGCAGAGAGAGAGAGAGAGAGAGAGAGAGAGAGAGATGAGAGAGAGAGAGAGAGAGAGAGAGAGAGAGAGAGAGACAGACAGATAGAGAGAGAGACAGGACAGATAGAGAGAGAGAGAGTCTGATTAAATTCCCCCATTTCATTAGTGTTGTCTCACAGAGCCTCTCTACTGTACACTACCCTACTTTACTTTACTTTACTTTACCCATATCTTACTCTAATTGAGTTCAACCATATCCTTTTTAGCAGAGTAATTTTTCATGTAATCCTATCCTACTGCTGATTTTCTTACGATATCCTATCCTACATAAATCCTATCTTACTTTGACCTTGTCCTATATATATATCTATCTCTTCCCAACACTACCCTAATTTATCTTTGCTCTACCTACCTCTCCCCTACTCTATCCTACTTTCCTCTCCCCCTACCCTAACCTACTTTAAACCTTATCCTACCTTCCTCTCCCCTCCTCCCTTCTACTTTAACCTTGTCCTGCCTATCTCTCCCCTTCCCTACCTTACCTATCCGTCTTCAAGGTCACCCAGAGGAAGGAAAAAGAGGTCAGCTGGAGGGAGATTGAAGTGAGGAAAGATGTGAATAGTGTTTGCTGCTTTTGACAAGGTTCACGCCTGGTGTTTCTTCTGATTAGTTTACTGTTGTGAGTGAAAATGTTGTCAAGAAAATGTAATAATGAAAATGGTGTGAGGGAAAAAAATGTCCTCGTGTAATTGCTATAATGGAAGTGTTGTAATGAAAGGGGAATTATTTTTTTCTTTTCTTGGCGTCATGAAATAATTATTGCTTGAATAAGAATGCTGTCTGTATGTGTCTGTGTATTGTAATGGATGTGTTGTGATCAAAGGGTTGAAGAAGAAAAAAAAAAAAAACGCGTCGTAATGAAAGTGCTACAGAGAAAATGCTGTACCATAATTTTTAACCTAGGGACAGTATATTATTGAGAGTGTTACTGCGGACACTTAATTATCGAGAGACCAAGGTTATATATAAGAACTAAGAGATACTGTTATTATCCCTGGGCAGTAACCATAACAACACGATACAACACCTCCACCACCACGTATATATACAATGCTGATGTAATGTTCACTCCAGGTCTGGGTGTGTGTGAAGGAAGAGGACAGAGTGTGAGAGGAGAAGGCTGGAAATGTAGAGTGAAGAGAAACATAGAGTGACGAGAGAGAAATATAGAGTGACAAGTAGTTTCCAGATTTGAGTGTGCTAAAGAAGGGGGACGGAGTGTGAAAGTAGAATGTTGAAATATAGAGTGAAGAGAAATATAGAGTGACAAGTAGTTTCCAGATTTGAGTGTGCTAAGGAAAACGGGGGGGCAGAGTGTGAGAGTAGAAGGTTAGGAGTATACAGGCCTACGGTATACACACAGAGATGCTCCATATCCATCCTACTCATCCCAGGGCGTTTTGATGCCTCTATGAATATTCCCTTTGCTGCATCTCTCGACAACATTTACTACTCAGCATATTCCCTGTACATGTCAGAGGAAACACATTAATACAGCCCCCCTATTTAGATATTCTCTTTGGACAGAGCGATACCCTACCCAAGATGATTCTGTGTATTAATATCATAACTTACCCTGATTCCCGTAACCTGATATTATTAATTAAGGGCAGACCATCTTTTTGGTAAATTGGAGGACTAAAGATTCCTCCACACTACTCCAGGAAACAAAATTAATCACATCAGTGTAAGTAACAGGGATTCTATTTCGTGACGTACACCTTGGATGATTCAGTAGCTCCCTAATTCACCGTCAAGAGTTACTCCCGTGAATTAAAGTGACGTGTGTGTTTGTCTACGAATCTATTACGTACTCAGTGATATAACGGGAGTATATTCTCATCCTCGGCTAAAAGATTTATTAATATATTTTTTGGGGGATTATTTATGAACTTTTATTAATGTCTGTAGTTGCATTTCGATTAAGGGGTTAGTTTTACTTTTGAGTTTATTGTAGTTCTGTTTCTTATCATATACTTTGTAGAGTTTGGTAGTCTCTAGTGTGAAGTAAGTGCAGTAGGTACTCCTTTAATTAAGCTGTGTTTATTTATGAATTCCTCTCGGTGTTTCAGGGACCAATAAATACTGTGGTACAAGGAACACACTGCACCTTCCTAACACAACCAGGTGAGTAAGTTTATGAAAGAGTCTATAGGTTATTAGTGCATAAGTAAGTCGGCAAGTTAGTGTTATAATTTTATGTGAGTGAAAATGGAGAAGGAAAGTTAAGATACATATAAAAAGATCGACAATGCAGAACAAAATGAACAAAACAATTATAATCTCAGAACATATTGATGGAACATATGGCTATGACACTACCAATAAAGAGAGAAACGACAAATATGGAAAAACCTAAAATAAACGACTCTGCAACTGAAGGAAAAAATATTAAATAAAAAGAATATTTAAAAAATCGGCTGGATCAGACAAACGAAACCGGAATTTATACAAAACTTTACTAAAAACCGACAAGATAATGAACACTATGTATGACAACTTGCTTTAGTAAATAATAAAAACTATAAAATTACCAAAGGAATAGAAAACTTCAAGGGACTGTCATATTACCCAAAGTTAAGGAATTTTAAGACCGATGGGAAAAGAATGTGGCTTAGATAATTATACACAAATCAAAGAGCAAATTACTGATTTCCAATATGAGACATGAACTAGAAAAATTGAGAGACATAGAGATAACAATTGAGATTAAAATATTTGGACTAACAATAAATGACAAGAGAAAATAAGAAAAAAAATATAGGAAGGGAAATAAATAAAACAAAATAGAAACAAAAATAAATGACAAAAGGAAATAAGAAAAAAATAAAGGAAGGGAAATTAAAACAAAACAAAATAGAAACAACAATAAATGACAAGAGAAAAAAAATAAAGGAAGGGAAATAAAGAAAAAAACAAAATAGATACACACACACACGAGCACAGCACCAGTAGTTACAAAATAGGGTCGGGGCTCCTGCTCGGCCAGACAGATTGAGGAACTTCAACAACAACAACAACAACAACAACATAAGGAAGAATAGTGTGGCATAAACAAGATGACTCAGTGATGTTGGTAAGGCAACACTCCTTACCCATCACCACCTCAACTGAAATGAACTGAGTCAGCAAGTTAGTGTACGTGTGTGTCAGCAAGTTAGTGTACATGTGAGTCAGCAAGTTAGTGTACGTGTGAGTCAGCAAGTTAGTGTATAAGTGAGTCAGCAAGTTAGTGTATAGATGTGTATGTAAGCTGGTTGATTTGTATAATGCAATTCGAGATGATTTTTATAGGAGAGGGAAAAAGGTGAGATAACGAATGTGTCCCAGGGTGAAATTGGAGTGGGCAGGGTGTAGTGGGGGAGGGGGGGGGGGGAGATGGACGGCTGGTGAGGGGAAGGAGGGGGAGGTGTTGTGTCAGAGAGAGGGTGTGGGTGTGTGTGGCGTGAGAGATATAGGAGAAGAGGGGTATGAGGGAAGAAGAGGAGGCGTGGAAGGGGATTAGATTTTAGGAGGGGGCGGAGTTGGGAGTGTATGGGTGAAATTTTAGTAAGGGGGGGCGTGAAAGGGGGAGGCGAGAATTTAGTAGGGGGAGTAGGAGGGGGTCTATATTTTAGTAAGGGGGGCGAGGCGTAATTAAATAGGGGACGAGATTTTAGGAGGGGGGCGTGATGGGTGGGGAGGGGGCGTGGCATCAGGTGGGTACGTGGAAGAGGCAGACGTGTCATGATGGATTATGTGGGAGGGAACGTAATATTAAAACGAGAGAGAGAGAGAGAGAGAGAGAGAGAGAGAGAGAGAGAGAGAGAGAGAGCATGGGAAGAGGAAGGCAGGAGAGGGCTTGAAATGAGGGGCAATGTTGAGAAGGGGAGGAGAGGGCTTGGGAAAAGAGAGAGGGACTGTGAGAGGAGCGGGAGAGTGGTGTGTGTGTGTGTGTGTGTGTGTGTGTGGTGCAGGATAACTCTGCTTCCTATTTTTTTTTCTTTTAATACCGAACCGTAATGAGGCTGCTTGTTCACCCCCCCACCCCACCCCCACCCCACCCCCCTGTTTCCCTCCCTCACGCCCCCTCCTCCTCCTCCTCCTCCTCCTCCTCCCTCCTCCTCCTCCTCCTCCTCCTCCTCCTCCTCCTCCTCCCTTCCCCTATCCTTTTCTTCCTCCCCTCTTCTGTTTTTCTGTTTCCTCTCGGTATTTGTATTATTTGTGTCCTCCCTAAACTTCCATCATTTCCTTTATATATAGTCTCTAGGCACTACAGTATTATTATTAGCTTATTTCATTTCTTACTCTTTCTCCCATTTGCTTTTGACTTTCCCTATTTTTATCTACTGACTTCTCCATCCCCTTCCTCCTTCCCACATCATGCTCGGCCCCTCAATATCAACGCTGTATCAACCCTCAAACCCATCCTTCTATAGGCACACTATTTTTCCTTCTCCTTTATTTCCTTCCTTGGCTTCATCCTGTCCCTCCTACCACGGGGCTGTTACCACCTATCACCCTCTCCACCCCTCTTCACACCTATCCCCTCCACCCCTCTTCACTCCTGCCCCCCCCTCCATCCCTCTTCACACCTATCCCCTCCACCCCCTCTTCACTCCTGCCCCCTCCACCCCTCTTCACTCCTGCCCCCCCTCCCCCCTCTTCTCTCCTGCCCCCTCCCCCCACCCCTTCTGCTCCTCCCACACACTCTGCTGTATAATAGTTCATCATTCTCGTCCATATTTTTCAGCTAACCCCTTCCCTCCTTTTCCTTCCCTCGTTTAATGACAGTCACCCTTTCTGTTCTGTTTCTTTATCGTCTCTCTCCCCCCCCCCCCCCTCTCTCTCTCTCTCTCTTCTCTCTCTCTCTCTCTCTCTCTCTCTCTCCTCTCTCTCTCTCTCTCTCTCTCTCTCCTCTCTCTCTCTCCTCTCTCTCTCTCTCTCTCTCTCTCTCTCTCTCTCTCTCTCTCTTTATAATATATCATTCCTGTTCCTCTTTTTTCCCTTCATCTCTCTTTCCTACCTCTATTCTCCTCTCCTATTCCGTTCCTCTCTCTCTCTCTCTCTCTCCATCTCTCTCCTTCCTCTGCCATATATATCCCCTCTAATCTCTCCTCTCTGCCAAAGTTCATCATCTTAATCCCCCTCACAATCTCCCCTCCTCCTCACTCCGGTACCACCAACCAACCAACCAACCAACCCACCAACCAACCCCCTTCTCCTTCACTCTCGGTTATCATACCATTTTTCACTTCCTTTCCTCTCTCTCCTCCTTCTCTTCTTGACCTTCTCTATAATTATTTGTTTATCTTTGTTCATCTATCACTTACCGATGTTCATTTATAGAGACAATATACCAAAAAAAATTTTTTTTAAATCTGTAGGTTATATCTGTACTTTCAAATAACTTTCTCTGCACGTGACTATGTTAAAGATTGCAATGTATTTATACATATCTAAATAATTTTTTATATGTTTATCTGAATATGTTCAGTGGCATTTAATGAAAAGAAAGGGACTTTATGCACAGTTCACTCACATTTACACATTTTCATCTTTACGGTACGATAATAATAATAATATATAATAATAATAATAATAATAATAATAATAATAATAATAATAATAATACTAATACTAATACTAATACTAATACTAATACTAATACTAATACTAATACTAATAATAATAATAGTCTGCAAACTTTATACATTTCTCACGTTGCTACGACTAATGCAATAAACTCACCATTACCGTGACAATAATTGTGTTAGTATGGGGACGTCTTGGCTGGATGGTACCCGCTCTGTCCTGGGGTAACTTAATGTGGTTCTGGTGAGTTGGGTGTACCTGTAGTGTGTGTGTGTGTGTGTGTGTGTGTGTGTGTGTGAACCTGTAGTGTGTATGTGTGTGAACCTGTAGTGTACCTGTAGTGTGTGTGTGTGTGTGCGTGTGTGTGTGTGTGTGAGAGAGAGAGAAAGAGAGAGAGAGAGAGAGAGAGAGAAGAGAGAGAGAGGAGAGAGAGAGAGAGAGAGAGAGAGAGAGAGGAGAGTGAGGAGGAGGAGGAGAGAGGTGCTGTACTAATGTGTGTGTGTGTGTGTTTGAGTATGTGTGAGAGCGAGAATGAGAGAGAAATGTTGAGAGAGAGAGAGGAGGAGGAGGAGGAGGAGAAGGAGGAGGAGGTGTTTTATAAATGTTTGTGTATGTGTATGTATGTGTGTGTGTGTGACAGAGACGGACAGAGACAAAGTTAAAACAGTTGAGAGCGAGAAACAAATTATGCAGAAGAAAAATGGAAAGACACACAAGCAGCACACACACACACACACACACACACACACACACCCACACACTTGAGAATTCTGCCTGCTCTAAGTTCTGATTTGATTTTATGTATGTCTTTCTTCCTTCTTACCTTCCTCTCCCTTTCTGCCTCCTGTTCAGCCTCATTTGACTCTTATTTTCTTATTATCCTTAGTTAAGAATCCTGTGATCGTGTATGAGAACTGGAGGCTTCTGATTCCTCCTGACCAGGCCATGAAATAAGCTCCTTCCATATAGGTGGTGTTTCGTGGCAATATTTGAAGGACTTGCTAACCACCAATATTTTGATTACATCACAGGGTCCCCTTAATCACAACATATGGGAACAAAATAATAATACTGTAACGTGGACAGTTTAAAAGGGGAGATTTTTTTTGTTGGTGAATTGGAAGGACTGTGATTCCTTCAAACTAAGCCACTAAATAAATCCTCTATTAGTACCACCGAGGCCATTTGTCTTCTGACATAGTTAGGAGAAATCAGGAGCCTTTCAATTTGCCAACAAGAGAATCTCCCCTTAAACTTTCATATAATCTAATCCATTACATTGTCAATACTGCAGTTAGTTTGAGACTTCCATTAACATAATCATTAGCTGTCATTTTCATATACATTCCCTTCCTGACGTATCATGTGACATCCATCCCTTAAAAATATCTGCTGGAAACTCGATTGATTGATTGATGTATTGATTTATTGATGTTAGACGCAGCATCAGCGAGGTCGTATGGGGCCCCGAGAAAGATCATTGAGAAGTGGGACAGTAAGCACAAATGGTAATAGATAAAATATAGGAACAGATGGAGAAGTGAAAGCCCCTTTTAGTCGCCATTTACGATAACAAGGACTCTAGAAATATTTTTCTCATTTACAAAGTATTTCAATTGTCCCAAGTGTTCGAGCGTTCCATTGGTTTGATCTCCCTCATTGTACATTTAATACTGCTCTCACAAATAGGGCCAGTCACCTTAAAAAAAGTTGCCATTCAATGAAAAATCTCGTCATCTAATCAGTGTCCTCTCGTTATTCACTCCCCTTGATCCTCTGTATGTATGTATGTATGTACGGTACGTCGCAACGTTATTAACATTCTTTTTTCTGCCATTATTTTTTCACAGCTCGATAATGATTTTATTTCACTTTTTCAATCTCGACTCAACAAGAACCTTAAAATCATAGCTTCCCGAAAGTTTTGTGTATCTTTGGACTTTATACAAGAACATTCGTGGTTAACCGTATACAATATAGTGGTAATGGTACAGTGACCTGTCTGTAGTGTGTCTATAGAGTCGATATTGTACCAGTCGTACCACACACATTAAGGGGGAAGTTTTGTGTTGGTAAATCTGGAGCAACTGAATCCTCCAAACTATTCCAAGCAACAGAACACCATTATTATTGATCTTCTAGTCCTGTTTCCTAGCATACTTTGGAGGAATCAAGGCACTCCAATGTAACAAAAAATAAATTACCACCTTAAACCGAGCCGGGAGCAGCTACAATACAAATGGGTCACCTGGCTAAAAGGAACATATTTATCCATAACAAAAAATAAAAAATAAAATAAAATCATATTATCATCTCTAAGTATATGTTTATCCTTTTTTTCTTTTCTTTGAACAGGAAGCCTCCAGAGTAGCCTAATAGCCATGGAAAGAAAAAGATGGAGAGTCAGTGAAAGACCGAAATAAAAAACCAAGGGCCAATTTGTAGGAGCTTCTCACTGGCTACGCTTGAAAGGCCGGAAAACCAGACGGATGGAAAGATGGAATGAGGTTAGGTTGGTAGTCTAGGCTGTACCAGAGTATCCATTTTGTGTATGAAAGGTTGTCTGTCTATCTGTCTGTCTGTGTGGTTGGTTGGTGTTTTCATTTTGATGTGAATGTCTGTCTGTGTCTATTTCTCTTTCATCTGTTCATCTATTTATCTATATATCTATCTATCTATCTATCTGTCTGTCTGTTTTGGTTGGTATTTTCGTTTTGATGTGAATGTCTGTCTGTATCTATTTCTCTTTCGTCCATGCATCTATCGATCTATCTATCTGTCTGTGTGGTTGGTTGGTGTTTCTGTTTTGATATAATGTCTGTCTGTCTATATCTCATTTCCGTCTGTGTATCGATCTATCAGTCTATCTGGTTAATATTTTTGTTTTTGATATGAATTTTTATCCGTCTAACTCTCCCGTCTGTGTATTTATCTATCTATCTATCTGTCTGTGTGGTTGGTTGGTGTTTCTGTTTTAATGTGAATGTCTGTCTGTGTCTGTATCTATTCCGTCTGTGCATCTATCTATCTATCTATCTATCTGTTTAACTGAATACTGAATCCATTTTCGTTCTGTCACTCTGTCTGTCTGTATTTGTGATGCTGGACGCTGCCATCTGTCTGTTGGAATTAATTGACAATACTGTATGTGTACGTCGAGCCAATTATATCTTGGAATACATGTAGCATACGTGGTCCGACAATGAAATTCTCCTCCATCTACTCTCACTCCTTCCCCATCCACCCACCCAACTCTCTCTCTCTCTCTCTCTCTCTCTCTCTCTCTCTCTCTCTCTGGGTGTCACGTATCTTGCTTTCACTCCATCTGTATGTGGGGTTTTCTCCTCCAATTTTCTTTATTTACCTTTCCCTCACTTGTTCTCCCTCAGTCCATATAAAGGGAAAATGAAAACATAAATAACGAAATAAAAACAATATGATAGGGAGAGAATAATAAAGACGAATGAAAGAAATGCTAAAGAGAGAAATAGATCAATAAATTAAAAAAAAAAGGAGGAGAGTAAACAAGTAATAGCAGAAGAAGGAGAAGGAGAAAGGGTGGAGAGAGAAAAGACAGACAGACAGACAGTGACATATTACAAAGGGACACACTATACCCCAAAGAGAAGACACATTGGAGAGAGGGAAGAGGGGAAAGAGTGACAGAGACGACAGTTCCAGAGACAGACAGACATACAGGCAGGAAAAGAGAGACAAACTGACAGGAAAAGAGAGACAGACGGACAAACAGGCAGGAAAAGAGAGACAGACGGACAAACAGGCAGGAAAAGAGAGACAAACAGGCAGGAAAAGAGAGACAAGCAGGCAGGAAAAGAGAGACAGAGAGACAAACAGGCTGGAAAAGAGAAAGACAGAGAGACAGAGAGGACAGTTTCAGGTGACAGACAGACAAACACACAAAGAGACACAGCGAGGACAAACAGGCCGAAAAACAGACAAACTAACAGACAAACAGCGAGAACAAACAGGACAGACAAAGAAAACAGACAGAGAGGACTAGTTCAAGTGACAGACAGACAACCAGACAGGAAAACAGACACAAACAGAGAGACAACGAAGACAAACAGGCCTGAAAACAGACACACAAACAGAGAGACAACGAAGACAAACAGCCCTGAAAACAGACAAACAAACAGACAAACAGGCCTTGAAAACAGACCAACAGACAGACTCTCAACTTAAGCTAAAGGGGCTCCTCCACACACGTCCCCTCAGAAGTCTTTGGTGTGGAGCTAGAAAATATGGGGTCCTTCAGTGTCCTATACATCCTGGGTAAGATAAACACTCCATCTGTTATGTGTGTGTGTGTGTGTGTGTGTGTGTGTGTGTGTGTGTGTGTGTTGAGGGACGGGTGGGGGGTTGTTGTTGTGATCTACTTGTGAATATTATATAAACGTGTTCACATATTCACACATTTATACACAACCACACAACCACACACAGAGGCCCACAGACACACACATATATGCATAAAATATAGCTAAGCACACACACACACACACACACACACACACACACACACACACACACACACACACACACTTATCACCCCACATTCTGATTACTTACCCCGAACGTTCGTCACAAAGCACACTCCAATATCCTATTACAGGTGAAGTATAGCGGGCAGAATGTTGTCACGTGTCCCTGTCTCTGTGCTGCTGGGTGTCAGGTTGCAAGGCGTGACGTGTGTGTGAGAGAGAAAGAAAGAGAGAGGGAGAGAGAGAGAGACTAGATACTGTGTTTCTTGTTGTTGTTGTTGTTGTTCTTGTTGAAGTTTCTCAAGCTGTCTGGCTGAGCAGCCCCCCGTGTGTGTTGTTGTTGTTATTAACACATTGGAGGCTATAGCTGCTTCCTCCTAATTAATACACGAAACATGTACTTTTTTGTACTACAGAGATTTTGTTTTTATGGTGTAGCTTGTTGAGTAATATCCACCTCTACGTCAACTAACAACAAAAAAATCTCTTTATAACCGCGTGTTTGTTATTATTTTTCCATCTGTTTTAATTGGATACCTCGGACAATATCATATGACCTAGAAACCCGAGATACCGGTATGACATACACTCTATCTTAATAAACTCCCCATTTTTCGTCCCCCAACATGGTTTTCCTAGTTGTGATGCATTTCTTGTTCATTGGAGCGGTTTAATTCCCCCAAACAATGATAGGAAACAGGACCAGATGTACAAGACAAGTGGTGACCTGTTGCTTGGAATAGTTTGGAGGAATCAGTTGCTCCAGATTTACCCACACTGTAATACCCTCCTTAATTTAATGTATACCGAGGTTGTATGGAAATCTTTGTCATATGTTGCATAACTCTTATTTTTTATATGTTAACCTTATCACAAAATCAGGAGCATAACACAAAATATTTGGTCTAGCATCATTTGGTACGTACAAAGAACTCATATACATATAAAAAGGTCCCATACATCTTCATACATTGCAGATCTTGTATGTATATATGACACGGGAATGCTCGCGTGTAGGACGACTAATGAAAATACACGCATTCTACACATACATACACACACACACACACACACACGAGTAATAAACTATAGAAAGGGGAATGAAGCTCCAGCCTCTCCACTCAGACGTAACCATTTGTTTGTTCTGTTATTCCTGTTGTTTGCACGCCAGGGAGCTGTTCAGTGTGTCGAGGGGGACTGAAATATTCACCACCCTATATAACTCTCTCAAGAATAAATAGTGTGAGAAGTGTGGGGGTGGACTGATAGATATCAATGAATGTAGCTTTATAATAATTTACCAAAGCTTACCTTGCTGGGAATATGTAATCTCGTTGGTTGGCTGCAGCGAGTTACCCAGAGTTATAATCCCTGTATCCTTCCCTCCAACACAATAAATTTATTTCTGGGTTCGTCCTGCTATATATGTATGATTATAGAGCATGCAATAATGGTCAATTACAACACAAAATGACAATTTTCTCTATTTATTAATAAATTCCAAGCCAACAAAATGAATAATTAAATTCAATCAAAAAAAAAAAATCACACACACACACTTCCGTTCACGCTCCAATAGATAGCTATATACATATGGTACTTACTCCTCGTCGCTCCTCTCCACACGTGCTTCCTCGGTCGCTCGTAGTACACGTGGACAGTAATATTACTTTACTTTAATATATTTATCCCGAGCTAGCACTTCCCCTCGCACCCACAGGAGACGGTAATTACGTTATCGTAATAGTAATGGAAATCAAGCAACCCAGTTGGTATATTTCAATGTCAATTCCACACTCGTTTACTGTCCCTCGTACACACACACACACTCGTAAATTCCTGCCAGCCCTCTCCTCACCTATAAAATGACACCTTACTGATTCTCGTCTAGCGAATGAATAGTGAGTTAATTAACAATAAGTCTTGTGAAAAAGTAATTAAACAATTTCGACGTTACGTTAAAACTATAGGCCCCAAACAAGGCAAGGAGGAGAGCTGAATACGAGGTGTTCGTTCGTCGGGTGTACTATACCAACTGCTTGTATTCAAAACCAAGGTATGGGTGGTGGAGATTAATTACCCTTCTGACTCCTCCCCATTCTACCTGGCCAGTGACTCATCATCAAGACTGTCCAATATCTAGGTGTTCGTATGGCCTAACCCTTGACTACGTTTACATATGTCACTCACACTTTAGTTATACATGCAAATCACTTTTCCCATAACATGCAACTGCTTGCAAATGATTCCCTTCCACTTCAAAATCAATTTTAATAAGTAATAGATGCCCCCATAGCATAATTATTAATGAAAAATTGTAGCAGTACCTCCAGACACGGGATGGAGTGAGTGGGTACTCGACCTCACCTGACCTGACATGACCTTTCCTGTCTACCTGGGGATTAATAGCCTGTACCTATATTTCAAATTCCTCTGTCTCTGGAAAATTCCATTGTTCTATGCCTTCTAGAACATTCCCCACACGTGGTATTCCTTTGTTAATATATATATAATATATAGCATTCTACTACTTACGTACGTTACGTTATAATCACGGATCAAACCGTGACAAGAAGCTTTGCCCAAGGTTAAACTTTCCAACTCACACAAAGGAATTAATGTAGAAGTTCAGGGGTCTATTTTTTATCCTCTTATTTTTGTTGCGATTATATCTTACCTGCATATCATTCACGTGACTAAATACTCGGTTTGACCACTTCATTTCGTAGGACCTCAGTGTGTTTGCCTTTTATATGGTTTAAGCCTAAGTTTCGGTGGTCATATGTAATAAGAGAACATATTTACTCTTACTCCAAAGCCAAAAAGTATTGTGGGCAAACATTTCTTTAGTTCGCCTCCTCCTCACTGGGAGAAACTTACCCATGCACGCAAGAGCTCCACCAGCCTGGGGGATGTAAACAAACCGAGAAGATACAGACAGCTTAAAGGCATGACCAGAGGGGAACTCCTTACACACACGACCAGTGGAAACAGCACTCGGAAATGGTCTCTTTGTCAGCATTCTCTTATTCTCCTATTTCTTAACTTTCTATCTTTTATCCTTCTATTTCTTATCATTCTATCTCTTGTCCTTCTATTTCTTATCCTTCTATCTTATTTTTACATATTTTATCTTTCTATCTCATCTCTTATCTTTCTGTCTCTTATACTTGAATCTCTTATTTTTCTATATCTTATCTTTCTCTTAACTTTCTATCTCTTATCTTTCTATATTTTTTTTGTCTTCTCCCTTCCTCTACTTCTTTTCCACAATTTTTTTAACTGTTCTTTTCTTCTCTGCCTCCATCCTGATATATTTCTTTACCTCTCTATATTTTTTCCTTTTTCATACCCTCTTTTTTTTTGTGTATGTGTGTCCTTTTTTTTTTTTTTTTGTTTCCACTCCCTTACCTACCATTTATTTCAATTTCTTATTCATCTATGATATATGTTTTCCATTTCATATTCATTTCCATGTTCTGCCTTTCTCTCTCCCTCTCCTCTTCTAATTAAATTCTCCTCTTCTTTTCTCTCTCAATGTCATCATCCTCTACTTCTTTTTTCCTCTTTTTTTTTTTGTATATGCCTTTTCTTCCTCTTTTGTGTCATTTCCCCTTGTACTCTCTTACTGTAATTACTTTCTCCACTTTACCTCTTTTTTCTGTTCTCACCTTTTCTTTCTCTCACCTTCCGCCTTGCAGCTCTACCATCCAACACACACACACACACACACACACACACACACACACACACACAGAGGGAGAATGAAATATCGTTATGACCTTTATGTATATTCCGATGCCAAGGTGAATCCAGAATGCATCAGGAGGTTATTTAATTTGCATACACCGATAATTTTCTCTCAAAAACAACTTTTTACATTACCTCTGTTTACCAATAATTTACATGTTAATTATATTCGTTCGTGTTGCCTTTACGCTGTGGTTCATTTCTCATTCATCTAATTTATTTTTAATTCATTCATTCATTCACTCTCTCTCTCTCTCTCTCTCTCTCTCTCTCTCTCTCTCTCCTCTCTCTCTCTCTCTCTCTCTCTCTCTCTCTCTCTCCTCTCTCTCTCTCTCTCTCTCTCTCTCTCTCTCTCTCTCTCTCTCTCTCTCTCTCTCTCTCTCTCTCTCTCTCTCTCTCTCTCTCTCTCTCTCTCTCTCTCTCAATCTCTCAATCTCTCTCTCTCTCTCTCTCTCTCTCTCTCTCTCTCTCTCTCTCTCTCTCTCTCTCTCTCTGTCTCTCTATCTATCTCTATCTATCTATCTATCTATCTATCTATCTATCTTTCTCTCTCTCTATGTATCTATCTATCCATCTATCTATCTTTCTCTTTCTCTTTCTCTTTCTTTTCTCTCTCTCTCTCTCTCTCTCTCTCTCTCTCTCTCTCTCTCTCTCCTCTCTCTCTCTCTCTCTCTCTCTCTCTCTCTCTCTCTCTCTCTCTCTCTCTCTCTCTCTCTCTCTCTCTCTCTCTCTCTCTCCCTCTCTCTCTCTCTCTCTCTCTCTCTCTCTCTTTCTCTCTCTTTCTCTCTCTCTCTCGTACGCATCAAAAAGTCACCTCGTGTGGCCTGTCACTGCTTTGATCACTCGCTCCACGTCCTTCCTAACTCACCCACTCACTCACCCACTCACTCCTTCATGTTCACCGGAAAAAGTAATACCGTCTCCTATATCCACATCAAACCCCATTACAAAACCCACACACACCACTAGCACCCACACCACCCATAACATCACTCAAACACAACCCACACCCTCATACCACTAATATCTACATAGCCACTTCAACGCCCACTTCAACATCACTCCATCACCCACAACATCCACACTCAAACACCCACACCACCACTCCAATATCCACGACCCCAGTACCCCACACACACCACCAACACCCACACTACCACTTCAACACCCACATGCCACCCACCACTAACATCCACCAACAACACATCTACAACAACCCTCAAAACCCGACCTAGGCCTAATTGGTAATGTAACTGATATTTAATTAAGTAATAGAAACACGATTCCATATTTACCTTTTATATTCGTTTCATATGAGGTTACCTGACTCCTCCTGACTTGTGGTGATTTTCTTTACTACGTTACTGGTAGAGTGTATCTTTTGTACATAATAATACCTTCATTCTTCCAAAGTATACCAGGAAACAGGACCAGATTAGCAAAAAAATACTGTTGGCCTGTTACTTGATATAGTTTCGAAGAATTGGTTGTTTCAGAATTGCTCACACTGAAGATCCCCCTAATTTAAGCCTAGATTTATATGCTGGACAAAACCCAAGTCGTGGCCAGCATTCAAACACACACACACACACACACACACACATACACCTACTCTGTGAACCTATGTGACGAAGCCCGTCTTACTACTGAGCCATTACGGATGCTTAGGTAATAAATAAGCAGTAAATTATAGGTACATAATAAAACATAGGACATTGCTATCCTTTTCCACGAGACTTACGTGCCATGACCAACCTTGAACTGGGACTAAAGTAGTAGGAATGATGAGACCAGATCTACACTCACTCACTCACACTGTAGAATCCTTGAACGGTTCTTCCCACACACCATAGGTTTGATTTTCTATATTATATTCACGTCGTAACCTAGAATGCATATTTTGATGGATGGCTTGACTTTTGGAAGAATCTTTTATTGGTCACGTTGTTCATAATTACTTTTTCTATTTAAAGTTTATAATACCCAGGGGACCACAACTTGAAAGACAAACAATAGCGAAACGTTTCCAATAAAGGGTTCGCCTCAAATTGGTTTTTGTTTTATGCATGACCAGCCATATTGTAACTGTAGGATATATTCACTACATGCAACATTCTATACTTCACACTGCTGTACACTACACTACACACTACACTACACCACACTACTCTACACTGCACTACACACTATCCTAAATTACACACTACCCTACATACACACTACACTATATTACACTAAACACTACACTACCTCAAATTACACACTACCCTATATTACACTCTACAGAACACACTACACTTTACTACACTACGATTTATATACAACTTTAAGGAGGACATAAAAACATTGACATGATAAAGGATATAGTTTATGCATGTGAAAAAATATTGACTTGATACAGTACAGTCGTTCAATGGAATACACCACGTGAATACAGGGTGATAGAGTGATTACAAAGATATATTATGTTTATTTATATTATCATTATTATTATTTTTATTAATATTATTATTATTATTATTATTAGTATTATTAGTATTATTAGTATTAGTATTAGTATTGGTATTAGTATTAGTATTAGTATTATTATATACATATATTTACAACCTGGACATATATAAAAATACAGTATTAGCAATAAACACTGTCTCTGAATTGGGTGTTGAGGTAGCAGTTATATATATAGAGTGTCCTAATTTAGACCACTAATATGATGATGGATCCCTGCCTTCCGAAAGAGTCTATGTATAGCCAAAGGTCACTACAGTGTGCCGTGGACCCAATAAGTTTTAAATAAGGGGAGATTCTCTTGTTGGTGTATTGGAAGGTCTCTGATTCCTCCAAAGTCTGCCAGGAAAAGAGAGAGACTGCTTCCACGTTGCTAATGGGGGATCTGATTCGTTTCGTGGTATAGTTTGTAGGAATCATTACATTTTCTTATTCACCAACACGAGAATCTTCCATTATATGCGTCTTTTACTGCTCTGGCGAAAGTGCACCGATACACTCTTCCAAGCAACGAATATATGGCAATAGATAGACACTCATTTCGTGTACAGTACATCCCAGTGTGTATAGGTCGCTGTACATTATGGTCCTACTTTGTCGTGTAAATTGTTGGTGTATTTTACTGGAAAAATCAATAAACGAAAATAATGTGAAAGCAGGAACATTTTCGCCAGCTTAAAGAACAAAATATAGAGTAGTATAAATAGATGAATAGATAAATGTAAGGGGGGAAGGGAGAGAGTATAAAAGGATGGTGTACGTTGGGGGGAGAGGTGAAGTAGGGAAGGGGAGTGGGAGTTGTGTGTATGTGTGTTTGTGTTTGTGTGTTTATTGTACGCTTCCGGAAGGCGGCTCCTCAATAATTCAAGTAGTTTGTTGTACTGTGATGTGATTTCTGAAGTTTCCAAAGCGGCTACCAGGATGGCTAAGTATAACACAGCAGCAGCAGCAGCAGCAATAGTACCCAGAGAAAGATTGGCACACATACACACACTCACACACACACACACACACACACACACACACACACACACACACACACACACACACACACACACACACACACACACACACACACACACACACACACACACACACACACACACACACACACACACACACACACACACACACACACACACACACACACACACACACACACACACACACACACACACACACACACACACACACACACACACACACACACACACACACACATACACACGCCAGTATATTCCGTCTGCCACTACCACCACTACTACCATTCCATTTCCACCTTCCATAACAGGGTTGGTAGGGAGGGTGATAAAATATTGATCTCGTGTTGGAGTGCTGGCAAGTCAGCTTCATTTTATTTTAGCCATTACCACGAAACTAAGCTGTGTGTGTATGTCATCTTCTTAGACTTGGGGAACGTATTCTTGGTATCCATCTTTTTGTATTTTATTGAAGAATATTGATAACTATTTGCGTTACAGTGATATACTGGATTATTATTATTATTATTATTATTTTGTTGTATAATTGCATGAGTGAAAGTACTTATTATGAAATAACTCACAACACATCATCTGTTATTTCCAACAATTTCTTAGTAAACGCGTACGGTACTATAAGGTTATGGTCCCACGTCAACAAATGAGAGTTCATGATGGGAACTGAGTATCATAATGTGAGGACTTACAGTGTTGACAGTTGATGTTGGACAAGACCTTAATAGTTATATACACACGCCTGCAGAAGCTGGCACTCATACCCAGACATATTGTGAGTTAGAATAATCTGCCACTCAAGCACCGAAGCAGCTTATGGGGTGGAGCCGAATGTAGGAAATTAGAAGGCTACTGATTCCTCCAAATTATGCCAGAAAACACAACCCCTCCATATGGAATTATACAGGGGATGTGTTTTATAGCTGGGTTTGAAGGACTATATTGATTCCAAATTGATCACAAAAGGTTGCTTCCCTTAATGAAGTCTCTTAAAAGTCGAGTATGTTAGTAACCAAATCTTCTTTTTCAATTGTATTCATGTTTCACGCTGCAACTGATTCACATTCACTCTGTAGGAGATTGGGGGACAAGAACTTTTGTGTGCAAGTATATATACATGTACGTACAGTCGGCAAAAAAATACTGGAACCATCCTTATATTAAAATTAACTATAACTCTCCATAGAGGAGTTCGATTACTTTTATTGCCGATTGTACATGTTCCTGCAGTGAGATTCCATAATGTTATTCTCGTTTAGCTATAATGAAAGCGTATCACATTTATAATTATGTACAGTAGTGTAGGTAGTTGAAACATACAATAACTTAATAATAAAAAGTAATGTTTTTCATGCTATTATGATTATGTCAGAGGAAACTTTCATAGCAAACATTAAACAGCTACAGTCTTCGTTGCCTGCTCACTCACTGAATGGAGAGAGAGAGAGAGAGAGAGAGAGAGAGAGAGAGAGAGAGAGAGAGATTCTGAACTAAATGCTTACTACTATAGACTTCTGATATGTTGCAAACACCTCTGATTAATGTGCAACGCTTTCACTGCAGTTAACTTGATACAACACATGGCAACACCGAAGTGCTCCTTGAACCCTCGTCAGTGTGTGTGTGTGTGTGTGTGTGTGTGTGTGTGTGTGTGTGTGTGTGTGTGTGTGTGTGTGTGTGTGTGTGTTTATAGGACTTGGAGTATGGGTAAGGATGCAAAACCCATGCAGCACCAAGGAACACTGAAATAACACTAACCTCGTCTGGAAATAAACTCTGTACCCTTGAGATCAGGAATCCCAGACGTGATCCTGGCTGTAATTAGAACTACATTCCACCTCGACTCTTGACGAGGTGATTTATCTGTCTCAGCTGGGAATCCTGTCCACGAGGTACACACGAGACAGATAATCCCCACCAGACTTGCCATGGCTTAGTCTGGCTCAGTGTTAATAAATATCATAGTATTTTATAACTACTGCTGAAAGGGATTGAGAAGGATTTTGGGATTTTATTCATTTATGGTTACCTCATGTAGTCGGATGAGTCAAAATCTATACAAGCAACGAAATGGTATTGAATAGATATAAAAATAGGCCTGTGGGTGGATGTTGTATGAATACCCAACGTGGTTTTTTTTCCAGACTAAGTTAATGATATTTCATAAACAGTACAAAGGAATATCAGTGCTCAAGTAGTTTGTAGCACTCCCTGACACACACACACACACACACACACACACACACACACACACACACACACACACACACACACACACACACACACACACACACACACACACACACACACACACACACACACACACACACACACACACACACACACACACACACACACTCACGTCTTACAACACATCACTGAGTAATCATATTCGTGTGACACAGGGAAACAATTACATGTAAACAGGATTACGGTATATCATATTCTCCTTACCTAATGTGTTTATATATTATAGTGTATATACATAATGACAAGTAGTATTTATATCTCGATTCCTGGCTCCCATCCCATTCCCGACCCTCGTAATAACCTTAACCTCAGCTAACCCTAACCTACCTAACCCTGTAGTCCATTCATTATAACTGTTCCCAAAGTCCCATACCTCATCCAGTTACGTCTTAATATTAATGAGAAATGTAGAAATGGTAGAAACACAGTCTACCGAGCAAGGCCTTATAGATAAAGTACAGTAGCTCAGTCAGGTTTGTCTTAGGAGGGAGCTATACATCCTTCACATTCAGATTGTTATGTGGCGTGAATTGAACTCGGCCCAAAGGTAGTGAGTGTGAACCGAACGCTTTACTGCTGTACCAACCAACTAACCATAGGGAAAATATTATATTGTCTTCCATCATCTAATTATTTACATTCGTTTCCAAAAATATACAGTAAAGCACTATGAGTTATATATGCCAGATGAACCACCATGCGCCAGACACACAATGACCGCTACAATGGCCGCATAGTGTTTATATAATTCTCTATATAAGCCATCGTACGTACTCATTATCGTCATCGTCCCCAACCCATGAGTTCTGAAGTGGGAGTTGCAGAGGAATGAAGTAATTATATCGGAACACAAGACCTGTCACATCTTGGCACTAATATAATGAAGGATTTATAGTTGTATCCTTCACTGGTTAGGATTATAATTATAGTCGAGACATAAAGGAAATTCTAAGATGTGGAAGGTTTTATGAGATGAAAATGATGTGGGATGGAATAAAGTGGGGTGGAGTGGTGTGGATGGAGTGGCGTGAGGTGTGGTGTGGAGTGGGATGGAATGATGGATGGAGTGGTGTGGAGTGCAAGTGAAGATCTTCATAATGAACGTGGAAGTTGTGGATTAAAGTTGGTGTGTTTTATGTGAAGGAGTGTGTGTGCTGTGGAATAGAGTAGAGTGTGTGGGGAAGGGTGGAGGAGGAATGAGTGACAGCCTTACTGCTGCTCCACCTCATACCCACACTCACACCCGAACCCCTCCAATGCTAGGACTGGTTGTCACTGTAGGTGCGTCTGGTGGCGTATGTCTGTCTGAGGGTGGCAGCGGTGGGGTAATACACGGTGCTGGAACGCTGTAGGACCATTGGCTGATTGGCGGCGTCGATAGCCATCCCACTCAGCCCTCGTACGGTGTTGTGCCGCCGACGTGGCTGACGAAGTATCCTCTGTACGGGCTTCTGTGGCTTCTGCTGGATTGGGGGTTCCTGGCGGAGGGAGTTTATGCTGAGGAGGGATAGGGCTCGTCGGAGGGAGGATTTCCGTTGAGGCTCTCGTTCCTTCTGGATGCGTGCCTTGGGTGACTCCTCCACATAGATGGTGGGCAGCTTGGTGTCGACTTCGTGGCGGCGGCGGTGGCTGCGGGGAAGCCTCAAGGACACAGCACGCCGGGGCTGCTTTGACATTGAATTAGAAGATTCGTGTTTCAGTAACTCTGTCTCTGGAGCTCGAGACCGACGGATTTTAAGTGAGGTGGAGCGACCCAGACGTTCCTGTAGGACTGCCGTGACGGACGACACAGATGTTATGGAGCCACGTTCACTGCCGGTGGAGCCACGGGAAACTTTCCTGGCAGGGAATATAAAGTGTAGAGGCCTCACACTGTCCTCGCAGGCACTCCTCACCTCCCTGCTGTCCTCGCCCTCAGGGAGGTCCTCCAGTTCGTTGGAAGAGTTGCCCCCCTGATCCCGCTGATCACCAAAGTCGCCGCCGCAGCTCAGGGACTCTCTTAGGCTGTACTTGCCTGAAGACTCGCTGCTGTGGCTGCCTCTGACGTCATCCCCGTAGCTGGCCTCGTCACAGTAGCTGTGACCGGAGTCTAACGCAGAGTCTGACCCAGTCTGACCCATGAACTCACGTCGGTGACCGTTCATGCCAGCCTTGCCGGCCTTGTTAGGGGACAGGTCAAGGGGGTCGGTGGTAGAGTCTCGTCGACAGTACTGGCACTGGCCCATTCTCCCGACACTCACCAAACGTTCCTCTGATAACATATAAACGTTCAAGAAGTTTCAACGAACGTTCTTCTTAATATAGTGTAACTAAAACATTCTAACATCAGAGAAACGTTCTGCCAGTGATCAGTTCTTGATGAACGTTCTTTTAACATAGTGCCACCAACACGGTTACACTATACCTCTGGTGGGCCTCATTGCAGCTACGCCTGACACTCCTTCCAACACTACCAACGATAAAGCTTCAACATCCTTTTCTTATAATCCTTCACACTCATACACAGCAGCAGAGTAAATGCAGTTTGTCTCTCAGGCCGAATAGTCTTTGATAAATTAAATGTAGTACAGTCGAGTACATTAATAATTTATCATCTAATTTTCTCTCGCTTCTGCACCGTAATATCTTCAGGGTCAGTACGCATGGAAGGTTGTGTGATAGTTTCCTCTTTTAAGTAGATGATTCAGGGTAAAGTTTCAGTTTAATCTCGACTTTAATGTACTAAGTTGGAGCAAGTCAATAAAGTTGTGTGCCATGGGAAAGGTCACTCATAACTTTATTACACAGCCAAGCAGTTATAATGTACTAAGGTGAAGTACACAATTTGAAACAGTAAGCATATATAGCCCTACATGTACAATGCTGAATATAGTTTCGAATGTGCTATTGATCGTACTAAGCCGAGGTACTGTACATCCCAAACCTGTAAGTGGTGCGTGTGCCAAAGGACCGTCTTACTCTTTGTTAAAAACCCAAACGGTCCACAGTTTAATACATTCGATATCGGTACCATAGAACCATTTCACGTACGGTTATGTTTATGAGGGACTAAGAATATTGTAGTATGGACAGTAGGTTCACACTCTCGTCCAAGCTAAGGCCAGTGAAGTAAGCCACGGCGCCGCCCAGCACTACCTCCTCCTCCGGCCGCCTGCGTAACACTGGCTGACCTGCCGCGTGTCTGTCCAGAAATACTATCAGCCAGCCAGCCAGCCAGCTATAGGGAGGGACAGTCGGGTGGCGGCAGCACGATGGACTGACTGGTAACAACAAAAGAATATTGAAAGTGTCTCAGCTTTTCTCTCCCTCTGATGTGTGGTCTGGAAGGCTGGAATAAACTTGATATCGAGTCTCAGTCCACGTCCACACATTTATTTCCATCATCCCTCGTTAACGTTGTCCAGAAAACGTTTTAAAATAAATTAATTCAGTTATCTCGGCGCATCCAAACAATATGCTCCCCTATGAACGCCCCCTAAAAAACAATATGCTCCCCTATGAACGCCCCCAATAAAAACTTTTTAACATTTTCCCTTCGAGCACGTACGGTACATATATATGTCTCAATATTGTATACATCTATGTTGTTTTACCTAACGCTAGAAAGTATTACTTGAGAAAGTACGTACAGGGATTTATGTTTTTGTTGTAGTCAAATAATTTTTTTAATTTTGTTATCAGTGTTGTATTGAGAAAAGTAGAATTCAGTCCTCATATATACCGAATGAAAGTCAATTCTTACAATTACTACAATGGAAAGCGAAGGAAGTTTAGAGGATTATTGGTCTCCGTATATCGGCTGTAGGGCAAAGTGAATGGCACTCGGTAATGGCAGGAAAATATTTGGCTGTATATCATGCCATGAACGGTTTTCCTGTCGCCTCTTTATTACGTTCAGGGCCATTCCAACACTAATGCTTCAGAATGCCGTTATATTGTCCCAGGACCTACATGACCTTGTCCATATATCAACATAATATCCATTACGTCAATGTAATAATGGAATGGAAATGAATTTGGATGACTCATTAACACTTGTCTCTCTGCTGACGTTTTACTGATGCTTATGTAGTGGTTGGAATGAATAATTATATTTTATGCAGCAAAATTTGCATAAACTCTCAACCACTCCCCCTACACTGCTCACCACTCAAAGCCACTCAATACACTCCCAGCCACTATCCCTACACTACCCATCACTAAGAACACTGAACTCCCAACCACTCCCTCTACACTTCCCACCACTCAGAACCACTCCATACACTCCTCACCACTCCACACCACTCCTCTAGTTTCCCCCACCTCTCCAGCGACCCAATAAACACAGGGAATGTAATTTTATGGGGCCTCACGAAAGGTAAACAGAGTAGAGAGGGGGCGCCTCCCCCAAATGGTATTTATAGAGAGGAAATTAAGCACACCGTCACGTTCCCTGGTATGAGGTGTCAGACAGGGGGGCAGTTAGCAGGGGGTAGAGACAGGGGACAAAGAGGAAGGGGGTCAGACTGGAAAGGGACAGAAAGAAGTGGGCAGGGGAACAAGTGCAGGGGCCAGTAAGCAGGGAGTAATAGGATAGAGGCTAGGAAGAATGGGATAAGAATAAGATTGGCAGATATGGAGGGAAACTACTGTACTGTACTTAAGAGTCTTTGAATATTTTACCCTACACAGCTGATGGCTTTGCATTGTAGCCACTCTGTTTGCTGCAAAGTTATATAACTCTCATTCCCCTATATCGCTAGTACACTTGATATTAACCCTTGTCTGAGAAGAGAGACGACTTGAACGAGAGATAGAGAGGTGGAGGGAGGAAGGTAGAGGGGTGCCGTGAGAGGAGGCAAAGTCTGGCACCTCGTGATAATGAAATCCTACTGAGAGACAGAAAGTTAAGAGTGCAGTGGAGGGAGACGAGCTCAGAGGTACTCACCGAACTAATTATTAAACCATAAAAAAAAAATGTGTTGAGGGAGACATTATACAAATTACTACTGTTGTAAAACTGACACGCAAAAAAGTAAATAAATAAATATAAATAAGATAATAATAATAATAATAAAAAAAAAAGAAATAGCCATGAGTTACACTAAATCTTCAGAATAGGAAAGACGAATAACTTAAATTGATGTCAGAGAACTATTGCTCCTGCCTGTTCAGTTATGACCTCCTGTATCGGCGGCATCAAACGTGTACAGTTGTTGTCAGAAATAACACACACCTCACTCTCTTCCGTGTGACCTCAATTGATGAAACTTATACATAAAATATAATATTATGGCACAAAATAGTGATGCATTTACGTCAACAACAAAAACAACAACAACAACAACAGTGCATAATAGTTTGTAATATAATAGTTAATAGTTTTGTTGTTAATTTACGACATATTATAAAGAGTTAGAAGGCATAATATTTTATATACTGATGCATTTACAACAACAACAACAACAACAACAACAACAAAATATGATATTCGTTGTTAATTTACGACACATAAGTAGAGTTAGAAAGTATATAAAGTTATGCATATTTTACGGTTTGTAATTTTTTTTTTTTTTTTTTTTTTTTTTTTTCTAAATTTACGACACACAAGTAGAGTTAGAAGGTATTATTTTACTGTATATTATAACGATGGATGACAGGAGAGCAATATGACTTTTGACCTTTTCTGTACTGGATGTTATCTGAGGTGGTGGAGGGAGAGCGTCACTGTCAATCTTTTATTATTAGATCCAGCAGTAGCCTACTCTGCACACACACACACACACTCACACACACACTCTCTCACTTTCTCTCATACACACTCTCTCACTCTCTCACCCACACACACACACACACACACTTTCACTCACTCTCTCTCTCTCACACTTTTACTCACACACACTCTCTCTCTCTCTCACACACACACACACACACACACACACACACACACACACACACACACACACACACACACTCATTCTCCTACTCTCTCTCTCTTTCTCTTTCTCTCTCTCTCTCTCTCTCTCTCTCTCTCTCTCTCTCTCTCTCTCTCTCTCTCTCTCTCTCTCTCTCTCTCTCTCTCTCTCTCTCTCCATTAAAGTGGAATGAGCACTGATTTCCCTAGTTCTCATAATTTATATTCCTGGTCTAGTCTGGACAATAATAGCCCCCTTTAATTTGCCTCTGATACAGCCTGTTTTATCAACTTGTAAAATCATGATAGGGCAGATGAAAAACGATATGCATAATTGGTTCCGTTTGTCAAAGAGTTTAATGGGGTTATTATACTTCTGGTTCGTACATATTACATTAGAGCATCTTGTTTTCTCCAAAGTCTGCCAGGAAACAGGACCAGATTAAGAACATAAAAACATAAACAATCAATGGGGTTGGTCTGTTGTTTGGAATAGGTTGGAGGAGTCAGTTGATGCAGATTTACCAACATGTAGTAAGAAAATTGGAGGGTAGTGAGTCCTTTCAATATTGTCACGAAACACCACCACCTATATTGAAGGAGCTTGTTTCATGGCATAATCAGGAGGAATCAGAAGCCAGCAAGTCTCTTACACGATTACAGGGTCCTTAATTAATGGTACGGTACTGTATTTGTAACATTTCCCTGTGTTTGATTAAAGTTTACAGGAATGGTTGTTATAATGACGTGTATTAATAACAATGTGTCGTCATCTAGTGGGACAAAAGAGAAGCAACCAACACCATGAACCTTTTTATCTCATCTATTGCGACACTCAAAAATAATCATCTCAGGGAAAAAATGTAGACCAACTGAACGAGGAAGTAAGAAATGAGTGAAAAACTGGTGTTGATTCGTGAGTGACCGTGCGTGGCTTGTGTAACATAACATGGGTGAGTTTCCAGTGACCTTTTAATTCCAGTGTAAGAATTTTTATCCCATGCGACGAACATGAAAATAAAAAGGTATAAAAGAAGTACTGGTTTTACACTCGTGATTTTGTTTCTAAATTTATGATGCAAATATACCCTTTTTATTTGTATATTATTCAGGCTTTATGAGTTAACAGTTGTATTCGTCACATTTAATTAAGGGGGAAGTACTGTATGGTGTTGGTAAATCTGGAGCAACTGCTGATTCCTAAAAAAAATAATGCGATTCCAAGCAACAGGTCACCATTATTTTTGTTCATTCTGGTCCTGTTTCATGGCATACTTTGGAGGAATCAAGGTGCTCCAATGTACTGTACCTCACAAAAGTATGGTAACAAATAATGTGCTGTACAATCTGCCACCTCAGACGATGTTATTTGACACGTGTTGCGTTTAGGTGGCAAAAAGTTGTGTTCATTTCGCCATCCATCGTGAAACACATTGATGATAGTTTTGGGAGCTACAGAACGTAAAGTGTATTATTCATTCTCTCTGTGGGGAAATTTGTCGTTGTCAGGCACATCTGTAGAGGTCAGGGTCGTAATAAAAAATACAGATATTTTTTAATTATGTATATTTCTTTACTGGTAATGAAGAAGAGATTACACACATACACTCGTTCACTCACTCTCTCTCTCTCTCTCTCTCTCTCTCTCTCTCTCTCTCTCTCTCTCCTCTCTCTCTCTCTCTCTCTCTCTCTCTTTCACACACACACACACACTGCTTATATAACCCCTACCCAAGCACGTAAAGCACACAGTGATAATCTTGCCACACACATTACTCAAGCACTTTATCCTCATATAAACTGGCCAAATACTCCACAAGCACCATGTCCACACCCACACACACACACACACTCATTCACCACCACGGCTATTCAAAACACACACACACACACACTCATTCACCACTACGGCTATTCAAAACACACATACACACACACACACACACACACATATACATACACACACACACACTCATTCACCACGGGTATTCAACACACGTACACACATACACACACACACACACACACACACAGACACACACACACACACACACACACACACACACACACACACACACACACACACACACACACACACACACATATATATACTTGGAAACTCACGCTCTTTCTTCCTTGATGATTCTCTCTCTCACACACAAATACATACACACACACAGTCGTATATTTAACGCACTCTATCTCAAACACATACAGTACACACACACACACACACACGTGCCTATTTATGACTCATACACATGCACACAAGTCCTGCACATACTGTACATCCATACACACAAACACACACACACACACACACACACAAACACACCATAAAAAAAAAGATGACATAACCAGTGAAGCAACGAACATGATTCACCACTATATAAAGATACTCTGTTTGTGTGTGTGTGAGAGAGAGAGAGAGAAAGAGAGAGAGAGAGAGAGAGAGAGAGAGAGAGAGAGAGAGAGAGAGGGAGAGAGAGAGAGAGAGAGAGAGTCTGATGAATGTGAAGGGCAGCAGGAGTATCAGAGAAAAGCATCGGGTAACCAACATGTAACTTAGCGCTGTAAGGTGAGAACAGACCACCAGGAAGACGAGACGAGGGGGAGGAGGAAGAGGAGGAAGAGATGGAAGGAGGAGGAGCAGGAGGAGGAGGAGGAGGAGAAGGACGAGAGGGAAACAGGAGGAGGAGGAGGTGGAGGAAAAAGAAAGGGAAAGAGAAGAAGAATAAAATGAAAGAGAAGGAAGAGGTGTAAGTAATGATGAGAGGAAGGAAGAGGAAAAGGAGGTGAAGGAGATGAGGACATGTAGGAGAAAGAGGACATGTAGGGAGGGGGAGGGGTTGGGGAGAGAGCAGGACAGTGACATTTAATTGGGCAGTGAGGGAGGAAAGGCCAGTGACATTTAATTGGGCAGTGAGGGAGGAAAGGACAGTGACAGTTAATTGGGCAGTGAGGGAGGAAAGGACAGTGACAGTTAATTGGGCAGTGAAGGAGGAAAGGACAGTGACAGTTAATTGGGCAGTGAGAGAGAGGAAAGGCCAGTGACATTTAATTGGACAATGAGGAAGGAAAGGCCAGTGACATTTAATTGGGCAGTGAGGGAGGAAAGGACAGTGACAGTTAATTGGGCAGTGAGGAAGGAAAGGACAGTGACATTTAATTGGGCAGTGAGAGAGAGAGGAATGGCCAGTGACATAAAACAGGGAAGGTGGATAATGAGGGAAGGAAACTGTGATAAAATGAAGGCTATGGCAGAAAGGTAAAGAAAGGGTGTCAGTTACATGATGGCAGGGAAGGATGTGTCAGAGAGGGGGGGGGGGGAGGGAGAGTTAGGGAGGGTGAAGAAAGAACATGAGTCAGGGAGGGAGAGAGTGAGAGAGAGGGGGGGAAGGAAGAGTGAGGGAGGGTGAAGAAAGAACATTAGTCAGGGATACGGTGAGGGAGAGTGTTGGGTGGGGGTGAATGAAGGGGAGGGAGGGATGGAGTGTGAGGGGATATGTGTCAGGGAAGGGGAAAGGGACAGTGAGGGAGGGGTAAGTCATTGGGGTCAGGGGCACATATATACAGTGATGAAGGATCGGGGACAGGCAGGGGGGAGGGGGGAGGGGAGGAAAGGGGGAGGGAGAATGTCAAAGAAGGGGGAGAGTGAGTTAGGGAGGGAGAGAGAGGAGATGAGAGGGAGGGGAAGAGAGAGAGTGAGTGAGGTGAGGGGAAGGGAGGGAAGGGAAGGGGAGAGAAGTGAGGGAGGTGAGGGTAGGGGAGGGGAAGAGAGGAACAGAGAAACAGACGGGGTACAGCAACTTACTTACCCCTTCTCATGCCAAGCTTCTCTCAGTGTGTCGTCCTCTGTTGTGGCAGTGTGGGTGTTGTACCATTGTTGGTCTTATTTCTTTCACACTCAGCCTTTTCTCCTCTACCCTCTTCCTCTTCTCGTTTACCCTTCTTCTCTTCTCCTCTTTGTCTCCTCTTCTCCTATACCCTCCTCCTTTTCGTCTTCTCTTCTCCTCCTCTTCTCCTCTTTGTCTTATCTTTTCCTCTACTCTCTTCCTTTTCTCCTCTTTTCCTTTTCCCTTTCCTCCTCTTTTCCTCTTTTCCTCTTCATTTGTCCTCTTGTCTTCCACTTTCCTCAGATTTTCCATACTCCTCCACTCCTCCACCTTTGTTCCACTTTCCTCCACACATCTTCTAACTTGTATCACCTTTCTCCCATCTTGCTCCACCTGAATTCCACACTCCTGCACCAAAAAATATCAACTCTCCTCCACTTACATTTCCACATCTTCCACCCTCTTCTATATTTCCTCCACTTTTCCCTACACGTTTTGCACCCTTCCCCCTTATGTGTTCGACCCTGCTCCACCTTTCTTTCACCTTCCTACACTCGTACCCTATCTTCCTACACCATCTCTTTTGCTCTCTTTCTCCACATTTCTTTTCCTTCCTCCTTCACCCACAGTAATTTTCACACCAGTTTCCCATCCTTGAGCGCCAACCATCACCATTATTACACAGTCGGAGCAGTCAGTCAGTCAGTCAGTCAGTCATTGGTGTTAATCTTACAAACGTTTGAAATACAAGAGCATTACATGTCAAACTTACAACTGAGTGAACCTGAATTAAAAACATGTGCAACTTAAACTTATGAACGTGTACAAGGCAAACACGTGTGAACAGTAGAAACGAGTAACGAACATGTGAAACTTACTAGGATGTGAAGAGAACGAACACACACACACATACACACGACACTGTTTTGAGGGCATGAGTTTTACAACGTGTGAAATTTCAACAAAGATTTAAACCATTTTACTCTCATGTAAAACTTATTTGCGCTCGTGTTTATCTTACGAACTTGAAATGAGCACACACAAATGGAAACTTGTATCACTCTGAAACATAAAAACGTAAAACCCAGTGTACCAACAATATGGAGTTAGCTCGGTGTTAATTTGTGCTACTGAGACACTTATCCTTGGGAAAAAAAAGAGGAATGTTAAACGAGTGCAATGAAAATTAAGTGTGTGTGTGTGTGTGTGTGTGTGTGTGTGTGTGTGTAAAGGACTTCACGGGTGGTCAAGGTTGTCTGTCTGTCTGTCCGTCTGTCTGTCTGTCTGTCTGTCTGTCTCATAAGGGGCCTGTAACGTGGTTGGCGAATTGAAGGCTACTTACTATATTCTTCAGACTATACCATGAAACACACAGCTTTAATACGTCATAGGTCATTGCGTTTTGTATAACAGTTTGAAGGAAACAACAGTCGTCTCCATTTCCCCTTCCACATCAAGGATCCACTCAGTTCTCAGAAGCCAAGCGATAAAATGAGTTTTTTACTGTGAGGGAGAGGGAGTGATGAACATTTTCCGGTAACTGCATTCCTTGAACCGAGGGTAAGATAGGTCAAGGGTCAGGCGAGGACGATAACCTGTTTGATGACCCTATAGTGACAATAAGGGGTCATCGTTACAGACATGGACATACATACATACATACATACATACATACATACATACATACATACATATAATGTTTTCCCCTGAATATATGAATTACACGAACGCGAACGGGACTTTGTTTTTCCTTTTCCATGGTGGATTTCTGCATATTCCTGTATCACGTGTTTATAAGTGATGCTCCTGCACATACTGTACATACATACATACATACATACATACATATATACATACACTAAAGGGATAGTTAGTACAGTGGTGGTAAATCTGGGGCACTTTATTCTTTCAAACTATTCCTAACAACAGGCTACTATTATTTTTGTTTATCTAGTTCTGATGCCTGTCATACTTCACACTCTAATGTATAGTAACAAAAAAATGATATACTACCTCCTTATCCAACCCTTAATTCTTGTTGCACGCGGTCGTCCCATAATGTTGCAATCTGATCTGCCGGAACTAACCAGACTTTACAACGCTGCCATGTGTTGCAAAAGCACTTAATCCGTTGCATTATGTTGGTGTTGATGGTGTGTTCTCATCCCTCCTTTTCTTTTCTGTCTGTGTGTTGTTTGTGTTTCCTTGCTTTTGATGGGTTATAGGACGTTCCCTTGATCCCGAGTTGATCACTGTCACCTTTCCATCTTCATCTTCTCTCCTCGTTCAAAAGCTGCTATCGGTTGTCATAATGATTTTCGTCCAATCGTTCAATCATTCAATAGAATCAATCAACCAATCAATTAGTCAGTCAGTTACCCAATGTGTGTGTGTGTAAATAATAATAATTAATAATAATTAACGGTTTATTTACATGGCAGTCAGAGACTGAAAATATACATAGGGGAAAAAATTACATTAATATTAATTCTAATTCTAAGATCTATGGGCTACAACTTGGAGAAATACAGTACTATAGTTAATTTAATTGTTTATCTTTCGCACTAAAGTGTGAATAGTGCTATGGCGATAGCGGTCAGTGCGAGGGGCTTTGAGTGGCACCAGTTTGTTTTGGTGTCGGGTAGTCCTCGCTAGTGGTGGAGCGTTAGGTGGTAGTAGGTGACGGTGACGTGGGTTACTTAACAAGCCTTCTCCAAACTTGCTAAGGGCTTGCTCATACATGACTGTCAGGCTGAGCAGACTCAGGGTGGTGAGGGCATGATTGTAGCTGGTGTAGGCAGGGCCAAGTATGACCCTGCATGCCCTCTTCTGTACTTTCTCCAACTGTTGTTGCTGTGTTTTAGTTAGAGATGAAGACCACACTGGGGAGGAGTACAGTAGGGAGGGTAATATGAAGGTGGTATAGACTACCTTCAAATCCCCTGTTGGAGTCCCCAGAGACCTGAGTCTGCGCAGCATGTATAGTTTGTATGAGGCTACCTTCACCATCCTAGCTACATGTTGCTTCCATGATAATTTAATGTGTGTGTGTGTGTGTGTGTGTGTGTGTGTGTGTGTGTGTGTGTGTGTGTGTGTGTGTGTGATATAAGTAGGTATGTATTTACGGTATGTATGTATGTGTGTATGGTATAAGTAGGTCTGTATTTAGGTATGTGTGTATGTATGTTGTGTGTGTGTGGTGGCGGCCAGAGAGCTGAGGCGTGACGAGGCTGGAGTCCTGAGATCCATCCTCTTTGGTGTGGCATCCTCCCCGGTTCTGTACAGCAGCAGCAGCAGCAGTAGCTCATCCTCGGGTAGACACTCCTCTCACATCCCTGGGGTTCACGGTCCTACCACAGAATCTACCGGGACTCCAATATCCAGGGTGGTGGTTGTGGTGCAGGATTCCTCGCCAGGCACCACTTATTACACAGTTCACATCAGGGCACAACACCTCACGGAACTCACCAGGGCAGGATCTCACAGGACTCCTCAAACCCTCAAAGGACTCATTACTCAAACTCTAGGGGATACCACAAGACACAGGACTCAACAACACAGGATCTCACAGGACTCGTCAGACCCTCAAAGGACTCATTATCCAAACTCCAGGATAATACAGCACACAGAAATCATCAACATAGATCTCACACGATTCTTCAGACCCCCAAAGGACTCCTCATTACTCAAACTCTAGGATAATACAGGAGGAGACAGGACTCAACCACAACACAGGACCCACCATCATAACAGAGGCTATGCGACTCAACGAGGGACATCCGTTTGACTCGACAGGACACCACAACAAGGGAACAACATCACCATCATCATCATCTTACGGGGACATCCAACACAACCATCACCAGACGTCACCACACATTAGAACTTCACAGGATCCTTCCGTCTCTCACGGGGGGGTTTCAGAATCTCGCAACCCCCATCATAGGACCTCTGGGGATCCTTACTCTCACAGGACACATTACAGGGACCCCACATCAAGGCTATGGGACACACCAAGGGTCTTCAGAAGATGCAGCCTCTGGCAGGACTCAACACAGAACCTTTCATTACTCACAACCCCGACTGACTCATCACAACACGTCAACACATGAACAGAGGTGAGAGAGAGAGAGAGAGAGACAGAGAGAGAGAGAGAGAGAGAGAGAGAGAGAGAGAGGAGAGAGAGAGAGAGAGAGAGAGAGAGAGAGAGAGAGAGAGAGAGAGAGAGAGTGAGAGAGAGAGAGAGAGAGAGAGAGAGAGAGAGAGAGAGAGAGAGAGATGGAGGCTACTGATTCTCCAAACTGTACCACAAATGTAAAATTTATCAAAGTTTGTTTCGTGGTATAGGTTATTAGGAGAAGCAAGTGCCTCACCTTCCCAGAAATACCCCATGGTTTATAATCTCTGTTTCTTTGTTTAAGGGGAGACTCCCTTCATGTTTAACTAGTTCATTACAATTGGTTACTTTTTGTTTGGTATCATATCTTTATATTTAGTCAACAGAAAATTTGACCATCAAACAAGATAGTTTTTTTTTCACCTCTCTTTGCATTATATTGTCATCTGATATTATACTTGCATTATTATATGATATATGGCAATGTAAGATCTTTGTGTTCATTGTATCCCAGTTCAAATGTGAATTGTACTCTTATCAGTCTGAGGTTTGGTGACCCACAGAGTGTATCATAGTTAGTGCTTTAGTTATCTATTCCTCCGATGTTACATAATTTGCTTAGACTAGTGAAAGCATTAGGTGTTTGATAGCATCAGTCTCCTAAAACCGTCCCTGATGTGATAATACCAAGTGATGAGCCTGAGAGTCTGAACACACTAACAGACAATGAACTCATGTGCCATGTGAGTCATATAATCTCCCTCATTGTCTAAGATCTCTCATATTTCATACGCCTCATGTCAAATGAAGTCATGAGGTTATTCAACTTTACTTGTAGTTTATTATCTGCTTAAACGATGCCAACTGTGTTGGGCCGCAGTCATCAGTAACTGGAGATATTACAAGCACGAGAAGATAGGTCAGATTACTCTGACACATATAAGAGTCATCGGAGCACGAGGGGGTTAATATATAAAGCTCCAACCACATGTTACCTAGAAGAGTTAACAACGTAACACACACTAACAATATGGACCACAGTTATACCCTGATAGTGACTCTTAACAGAGAGAATACAGGTTACACAGAGGTCCTCAATCTCTGTATGTATATAGAGTGTCCATGACGCTGTATACCAGTGTGTGGGTGGTGGTGTATGTTGACTTTAAGCTGTGATGACCGTGGAGTTTGCTCTTAAACTTTGACACTGTAAATAATTGGATTAAAGTGTATGTGTACATGGTTATAATGATAAGAATAATTCTCCTTCCTCACTCATGTACAATGAACCGTCTTATACTTAGTTGACGCTTGGGAGTCCTGCAGCAATCGTGTGGAATTATTACATACATTATTACATACATTAAACGGTGATAGTGATTAGAAAAACAATAACCAAGATGTCTTTGATATGTAGTGTAATGAATGTGTTGACCTTTGGCATAAGACAGTAAAGAGTGAACTGTACATGTTTTGTAGTCATAAAACAACTGAAAAAAAAAAATAGTAAGACACGGGTAGGCAAAATTAACTTTTGGAAAAGTAAGGAAGGTTAGAGACCAAAGATATGTTTGGAAGAGTAGAAGAGTTTATAGAGCAAAGACGTGTTTATGAAGGACAGAAACAGAGAGGAGATGAAAGATGATTGTGTCCTCGTCTAACTATACTGTACTGTATGTACCCTGTCCTCGGTGTCCTACATACCCGATGACCCTAATTGGACACCTTCGGGGATTTACACTTAGTTGGCGTATACGTGAAAACTTTTCTGTATTTTTCGATGCTTGAATGATTTAGGTCCCGCATCTGATGTCTCATTTTTTGCCAAGATTCTTAATGATGTTTTGATTTCTGGGGGAACTTCTCATCTGACACCTCATATCTGGTTATCATTTATTAACATTGCTCACATTTATGGACAATATACTTGATATGGAGGAACCGTTCATCTTGTTTATTTATTTAAATCTGCTTTATAACCCTGAAAGGATTGAAGGCCCTGAAATATCAAGTCGGAAAATTGGAGGCTACTGATTCTCCTATATCGGGTCACATAACAACATAGTTTGAAGGATTAATCACTCTTATATCATCGCCACCATCATCATAATTTAGATTTATCATATGAATGTATATATAATAATTATATGATTTTATTAAAACATTAATTTTTGTACCAAATTTTATTTTTGCAAGGATGATCAATCTAGAGATGAGGAAGTAAGGGGTCACACTCCCAGCATCCCTCAGCCGCATCCCAACCCAGCCCTCAATCAAGCCTCAGGGACTCCACCACACAGGGACGTCAGTAGGGACCAAGGGAACTCTTTTAGGGCTGTGGGAGGCAGGGGAGATGGTGGGGATTCACGTGACAGCTCCATGAGGACGTATGGAATCCCTGGGCACACTTCTAGACACTCAGACGACACCAGGCATTTCGAGGACTCACCAGGGAGCTCCTTTGAGGCCTCCTACAACCCCGGGGATACAAGATATGGAGGAGATACTCATGGTGGATCGTGGGGTACACGGGTAAGTGATGGAGAGACACACACACATCTCGGGAACACTCTGGGTGAGTCTGGTGAACCACGTCGCCTCGACCCACACTTCCCTGATTCAATTCCTGACCCAAACCACTCTGATCCCATTCAACACCCTAACCCACACGATGAGGATTCCACTCACAGCCAATATTCACCAATATTCACAGAACACACGTGGAGAAGGACACATTCGAGCCTCGCAAGACACACGTGATGAAGGACACAGTGGAGCATCGCAGTACACACGTGATGAAGGATATATTCGAGCCTCGCAAGACACACGTGGGGAAGAACATGACACTCCCGAGGAAGACACGGTGAGTCACATTTACATACTGTATTAATATTTGTCACAGTCAGACACGTCACTCAAAATTCAAACTTTTAATGCAAGTATATCTAATTGACTAAAATGACAACAACACACCTTAAGTTTTGAATTGTTGTCTGGGTTCAGTTCTCCAGTTGTGTCTGTTGACGATATTCTTCCATATTTTAATACCTGCTAATCAATATCCAATGTTGTGTCACCTGCAGGACCCTCGACCAGACCTCTGCTGCGGGAGTGTGGTGCCCCTTGAGTCCCAAAACGTCCTCTCCACCGGCGAGTTCAGTCGAGTGGCACCCATAGGATCCATTAAGGTCAGAGTGCCAGATGTGTGTCAGGATTGGTTCAGGTGTCAATTTGGTACATGTGGTGATCATGATGATAGATAGGTATATAGTGGTGAATGATGGTGGTCGAGTAGTACATCCACTTTAGTCGTTCATTTGACAAACATTTTACACTCCATAGAAATTTTCATTCATTATATAAGATTAAAATCATGATTGCTAAATCTAAAGGGTATGTATGTATGTATGTATGTTATCCCCGTCTTTTATTACGGTTATTACTCAAATGGGACTGGAAGGTAGGGATAGCTATATCTTACATATTTACCACATACTTCTCAATACTAACATTCTTCAGGGAGTTACAGTAGTTTGATATAATTATATAACCTATTCACACAAAAACACCATTCACTAATTTCCTTCATTGTACCTTCTTCATTCATAGTACCCTCTTCATTCATAATACCTTCTTCATTCATAGTACCTTCTTCATTCATAATACCTTCTTCATTCATAGTACCTTCTTCATTCATAATACCTTCTTCATTCATAATACCTTTTTCATTCATAATACCTTCTTCATTCATTGTACCTTCTTCATTCATAGTACCTTCTTCATTCATACTACCTTTTTCATTCATTGTTCCTTCTTCAGGTAGTGGCAGTTCCCGCCCCTGACACGGACCTCTACCCGCCGGGGAAAGTGAAGGACCTGAAGGTGAGCCTGAGGGGCCCCAACGCCATGGCACTCACCTGGACCACACCTGGGGATGACTTCGACAGTGGGACAGGTAGGTCGGGTCAGGTCGCAATACACACCTTCTTATTAAACTTGGGGTCAACATTTCTGGCTCACCTTTCAGCCATTCATTATATTGCTTGGACTGCATGTACAAGAATATATAGAACATTAACCTTTAGCGTCACAAATATTAGCAATTAAATATTCTTACAGATTTTTTTTTGTCTGCGAAAAAAAAAAATAATGAATGAAAGGATGAATGAATGAATGAACAAAAGAAATGAATGAATGAACGAACGAATGAATGAATGAACGAACGAATGAATGAATGATTGAATGAACCTCCTTCCCTCCCTTTTCTTCCTTTCCCAGTGAGCCGGTACACCTTCCGTCTGAGCCCCACCGTGAGTGACCTACAGGAGTCCCAGTTCAACCAGGCCCCTGAGACGACGCTGGTGGAGTTGCCGGAAGAGGCGGTGAGGTCCGGTCGTGTGTACCAAGAGGCAGGCACCAGGGTGGGAATGAGGCTGCCCCTCCCCACGTGGCTAAGGCAGGGACGCGTCTACTACCTCGCCCTCAGAGTCTATGATGAACACGACAATCAGAGGTGAGGGAGGGAGTGATCAAAGGTGAGGGAGGGAGTGATCAGAGGTGAGGGAGGGAGTGATCAGAGGTGAGGGAGGGAGTGACCAGAGGTGAGGGAGGGAGTGATCAGAGGTGAAGGAGCGAGTGATCAAAGGGGAGGGAGGGAGTGATCAGAGGTGAGGGAGGGAGTGATCAGAGGTGAGGGAGGGAGTGATCAGAGGTGAGGGAGGGAGTGATCAAAGGTGAGGGAGGGAGTGATCAGAGGTGAGGGAGGGAGTGATCAGAGGTGAGGTGAGATGAGGGAGGTGAGTGTGGGAGTTATTTGAACAGGTTTGGTTTCAGACTCGGTTTGTTTTCTTCTTTCCTTGGGGTTTTACTAAGAGAATCATATATATATCTTGAATTTGTTTGTTTTTAACCCTGATATGTTAGTATAAGTATGAGTATTAGTATTAGTATGAATATTCTGTTAATTTCTCCTTGCAGTCCAGTGTCGAACTTGGCGAGACTCTTCCTCCCTCGAACTTCAGTGGGTGATGTGGTGGTGAGGACGCCCTACGAACACACCCCTGCCACACATCCCACCACCACTGCTGAGGGAGGAGAGGGCAACCACGAGTCTGGGGATGCCGTGTCCGTGAACGTAGAGTCTGCTGCCAACACTGATGGTGGAGTTGCTGTCAGGTACACGGAACATCCACTCACTCCCTCTGTGGATGGCGACCAACACCTCCACCGAATAAGTCCTCCTGCAACAGAACCCACCGAGACGAGTGTGAGTGGAAACATAAAGGAAGTGAGTGGTGACCAAGATTCAAGCACGTCTGGAACTGTGAGAGAGACGGAGGAGGTGGAAGAAGAGGGCCGGGGAGGTGAAGGTGAAAGGACGAGGAACAACAGAAGGAACAAGAAGAGGAAGAACAAGAAGAGGAAGAACAAGAGGAAAGGTGGAAGGAAAGGTCGTCGTGGTGGTGGTGGAGGCAGGAGGAGGCAAGAGGAGAGCAGCAGTGACAGTGACCCGTCAGTATTTATCTCACTCATACGAGACATAAACGATGAAATGAATCGCTGGAGGAATTCATAATTTCTTATAAACACTGACAACAAATAATTCTACACAACTTAAAAACATGAACTGAACTGATGACTCCGGAAGCGATCAGGAATTAATAAAACTCGCAATCATAATCCAAGTAATATTTCTGCTTTAAAAACACCTCAGTGGTGAGGGAGATTTTCCTGGAATGAAAGTTAAAGCAGAACTAATATGAATGTTGTCATTAAAATGCTTCAGTTTAATGCTTGCCTCTAAGACCCTTCGACGTTGGATCGGTGCATGAATATAAACTAAATTAATATTTACTTTTGTACAATTCTCACTAAGGAGGTTAGAGGTGTATATTTGTGGACAATAGTTCAAACCACACACTTGAAATAATTCCAAGTCTGACAATAAAAAATCATGGCTCCATCGGTCTGAGATCCCAGGAGCGGTAAACAACTAACTACATAACTGATATATTGCTAATTTCTATCATACCACACCTCTACCTTCTAGTGAGGAAATGTGCCTTGCCTCACCTTGAAGAAATGTGAGAAAGGAGATGTAGACTCTTGATTTACTAATTCTTTCACTGTAAAAAGAAAAAGCATGCACCTCCGAACTAAAAATCGATGTTCCTTGGATTCACTTGTTACTCAAACAGAGGACTGATATGTCTGACATGGTTACAAGTGTGGGTGAGTGTGCAGTCACAACCTAATGTTTCTGAATCCCCTAAAATTGTCGGATATCGGAACTTAAGTTAAGGGGCTTCTTAGTTGTCTTTTTAAGTAATGACACACTATGTGATGATTGATTCAGTATGTTAATTATTAAAATTAAGTTTTCAGCAGCGGCTGATAACATTTATATTAAATAGGAAACACCATTAACAGGTGCCAAATACTTCAGAGTTCCTAAATACAGTATATAAAAATCCATACATAAACAACGTCAAGCACTCAAATTCTATTAAATAAGAACAATGCATTTTTCATCAAAGACTATTGACAATACACGAAAAAACAATAATAGACATAAACATGGAGAATGACTAAACATACTTCATCCATACCCTAATCTCCCACCAGTACAAGAACCCACACTAACTCTACAGGAGCGCTTGTGGTCTGGGTGTCCAAGAGAGGCAACGCCAGGAGGGGACGGAAGAGGAGGAGGAGGAGGAGGAGGAGGAGGTCAGTTTGTGCCAGGCTCGTACTTCTCTCTCCCTCGTCATCTCCTACTTCGAGCAGCAGAGGGAAGTGGCCCATCTGGACTACCTGTGGGCGGCCATGAACACACTGGACCAGAAGATGCCTCCACCCTGGCAAAACACCCCCTCGTCAGGCACCACCAACACCAACGCTGGCAGCAGGAGGTCAGAGACGGGTGAAGGTGGTGGTAGTAGTATTGGTGGTGGTAGTGGTGGTGGTGGTAGTAGTAGTAGTAATGGTGGTGGTGGTAGTAGTAGTAGTAATGCTGGTAGTACTGGTGGTGGTAGTAATGGTGGTGGTGGTATTGGTAGTAGTAGTAATGGTGGTGATGATGATAATGGTGGTGGTAGTAATGGTGGAGGAGAATTCAATGGGGCTGCTCTTGTCGTTTAAATCATTACCCACTCTAATGATAATATGTATGTTTTTTTTTTCTCTTTTCATCCTCGGGTCGAACTTGTTTTGATGTCCAGGTTCTGGTTTCCAATTACAACGAGATAATAGACCTCAAAGGTTCTCAAGGGTTTTATTATCTCTAACATTTGTCCAAGCAGCATTCCATACCTCCATCATTACTGATATTTGATGTAGAATAGAACTTCATGAAATAGAATCATACGGGTGAAATTGTAATGTTTTAAATTGGACAGATCGATATTAACAGCAAAATTATTATAAAACTATTTTTCATCTGATATAATAATAATAATAATAATAATAACCTTAATTTCTTTATGAATTAATTAAAATAACATGTAAACAAACTGACTCACCACTTCATTGTCCTTTACTAATCATTGCAAAAGAGAAGATGACTTTTATATTTATTCATTCAGCAAGTACAGATCTTTATTGATATTTATCCACCCCACCACCATGCATTGTACAGTACAGTTAAGAATCATAATAAACATCCAGGTCTGCTTCGAATAGCATGTACGATGGTATATTGAACGAGCTCCAGGAAATATTAAACAGAATATAAGGGTTGTAAATTGGTTCACTGGTGTGTCAGATGATTCCAAACTTCAACAACACCTCGATACATATTATTATTATTATTATTATTATTATTATTATTATTATTATTATTATGGCTCGTGATGTAATAAGAAAATTGGAGTTTAGCCAGACCTTCAAACATTGCCATGAGACACGACCATCAATAAAGGAGCTTGATTTGTGGCATATTTAAGAGGAATTAGAAGCCACCACCAAGGTCTCACACACGATCACAAGGTCGTTTAAACAGCCTTCAGCACAGCACAGCACACCCCTCAGCCCCACTAACTCCACCTTGAGAACTTGTAAGCTCAGGGGGATGAGAAAACATAAACTTTGCGAAGGCTGGAGGAAAATTACTATGCCTGTGGGAAACTCGCTTCTTAAGAGGTTTAATCCTTGTCGGTATAATATATTTTGGAGGGCGCTACTGCTGCATGATTCCTCCAAATTATGTCACGAAACAGATTTCATATGCATAACATTGAGGTCGTCTGTTTCTTGGGATAGTTTGGAAGAATCAGTAACACTCCATTTTACAAAAAAAAAAATATATATATATATATAATAAAAAGTCTCTAGGGGGTCGTGGTGTTTGAAGGCTCATGTGGTCTTAATTAAGGGAGTTATTATTTAGATAGAGCGATTTTGAAGGCTACTGATTCTTTCAAACCATTCGACAAAACAGATCCCCTAATCTAATACAATGGTGGTTCGTTCTCTGACGCAGTTTGGAGGAATCAATAGCCTTCCGATTCAGCCAAAAAAAAAAAGAAAAACTAATAATAATAATGCCCATAAAATTGAGATACACCTTTCGTTCATCTCATCATTTTTATCATCATTTGGAATGCAAAGTTCAGTTGGAATCCATAATTACTTACACAGCGAAGGAAGCGTTAGATATTATTATTATTATTATTACTATTATTATTATTATTATTATTATTTTTATTATTATTATTATTATTTTTATTATTATTATTATTATTATTATTATTATTATTATTATTATTATTATTATTATTATTATTATTATTATTATTATTATTATTATTATTACTATTATTTTTATTATTATTATTAGTTTTAGATGATTTATTGTGTTGTGTACTTAATATGAACACAAATACTTAAATTATAAAGATATTGGTTAGTATAGGCCTATGTCAACAATAAAATAGACCTATACCCTAGAAAAAATAGGATTACTTTTCATTCATTAACCTCAAATTTCTCTTGCTTCAGTAGACATGGAAATTACTAAGGGGTAGGTAGGTTTCTTTTTTGTTTCCCGGCATATATTTGGAGGAATCAAGATGCTCCACACTATGCATACGAGTGTAATTTTGGTCTGGTTGTAAGAGGGAGTCGGGTTGTAAGAGGGAGTCGGGTTGTAAGAGGGAGTCGGGTTGTAAGAGGGAGTCGGGTTGTAAGAGGGAGTCGGGTTGTAAGAGGGAGTCGGGTTGTCCAAGTTGAACAATAACACTTTTGTCCATTTGAGTGAATGTCAGAAGGGGAGGAGGGCACAAAGCAGCCTGACTGGACACTGAAGTTGATTACACCACTGGCATTACCCTGATGAGAGAGAGAGAGAGAGAGAGAGAGAGAGAGAGAGAGAGAGAGAGAGAGAGAGAGAGAGAGAGATAGTTGAGAAGAATGGAGAGAATGAGAGAGGGTTTTTCAACTTATCTGATGACATGAAATACAAGCTCTATGTATAAGAAACTAATGTTGACTTCGTAAGCTTGTAAGAAAAGAATGATTTAGGTTTTGTAAAGCATGTTGACGTTAGAAACAAATGAGAGAAATATCAGTAATGCCGTGTTGTAAATAGTAAAACCTTTTTTTGTCGAGGCGAGAAGAGAGCATAATGTATAATAGTTGGAAACATGTCAGAGAGAGAGTAAACCTTCGTGTTGTAATATAAAGGAATACATAGTGATAAAAGCATGCATGTTGTAGGCGTTAGAAACATGGTAGAGAGAGAATAAACGTCGTGTTAGTACATAAAGGAATAAAGACACAATGATGAAAGCATGATGGACATAGGAGTTGGAAACGTGTTAGTGAGAGAGTAAACCTTCGTGTTGTAACATAAAGAAATACAGACATAGTGATGAAAGCATGATGTGGGCGTTGGAAACAAGTTAGTGAGAGAGAGAGAGAGAGAGAGAGAGAGAGAGAGAGAGAGAGAAAGAGAGAGAGAGAGAGTAAACCTTCGTGTTGTAATATAAATGCATATATGGCTTGGTGGGGGGTGGTGTGGAAAGGGATGGGGTGGGGGGGGGGGGAGTCACGATCGTCACACGTCGTGGCTGGGTAAACACTGGCGTCACAACCCATGTTTACGAGGCTGGACCAGAGCGTGAGGTGGTGTGTGTGTGTGTGTGTGTGTGTGTGTGTGTGTGAGGGCAGAGTGGGTGAGGGGGGGATGAGAGTGGGAGGGAGTGGATGAGGGATGAGGGAGTGGGTGATGAGGGAGAGTGGGATTTAGTGGGTAGAAACGGAGGAGGGAGGAGAGTGGGAGTGAGGGTGTGTGTGATATTGCGAGAATGTATGTGTGTCTGTGTGTGTATGTGTCCAGTAAACGTGAGCGTGTGTGATATAGCAAGGGTGTGTCTGTGTGTGTGTGTACAGTAAACGTGAGAGGCATAAGGCTAGGAGGAGTTGGGGTTCTGTTAGTCAACGCTCGTGTGTGAGAATATATACGAGGGGAGCTGAAGAGGTTAAGGAATGTGTGCACTGTGAAGGAGAGAGAGAGAGAGAGAGAGAGAGAGAGAGAGAGAGAGAGAGAGAGTGAGAGAGAGAGAGAGAGAAAGGAAGTTATTTTTGCTCTCTCTTTACACAACTCGATATAGGTTTTGAGCTATAGAGAGAAAGGTGAAATATGGTTTTACATGCAAACGGGTTTGTTTGCACACAAAACTATGCAGACAAACACATAGATATAGGTGTGTGTGTGTGTGTGTGTGTGAAAGAGAGAAAGAGAGAGAAAGGATGTTTATTTATTTGTGCATGTGTGCGCATTTGAGTGTGTTAGGATGTTTGTTTGTTTGTTTGTTTGTTTGTTTGTTTGTGTGTGTGTGTGTGTGTGTGTGTGTGTGTGTGTGTGTGTGTGTGTGTGTGTGTGTGTGTGTGTGTGTGTGTGTGTGTGTGTGTGTGTGTGTGTGTGTGTGTGTGTGTGTGTGTGACGTCAGAGGAGGAGCGTGACGGCACATGGGGTCTAGGCTGACATTTGTTTATTCTTCTTGCTGTTCGTCACGTGGGGTTGTTGGGGAGGGATGGAGGGTTTAGATACGTACTGTGTTAGTGGGGTGATTCCTTCTTTACCTACAGTATCCTTCCCATGTCCCTTCACTCATCTTTCTCTTTTATACTCTCCCTTTTCCTTCTTTACCTACAGTATCCTTCCCATGTCCCTTCACTCATCTTTCTCTTTTATACTCTCCCTTTTCCTTCGTCCCTTCATCCACTACTCCTTTTCCTTGCTCCCTGTATCCACCTCTCCTTTCCTTAATTCCTCCCTCTTTTCCTGTCCATTCACATCTCCCTTTCCCTAATCCCTCCCTTTTCCATGTTCCTTCATCTACATCTCCCTTCCCCTACTCTCTCCCTTTTCACTGGTCCCTTAACCCACCTCTCCTGTTTATACTCCCTCTCTCTTCTCCTGTCTTTTCACTTCTCCCTCCTTTATCCCTCTCTCTGTTCCCTCCTTCTATCAATATTCATCACTTTTATGAGAGGTGAGACTGAGGTAGGAATAAGTATTGCCAAGTAGCAGAAACAAAATAACTTCCATAAAATTATCTCTGAAAACGATACCTGACCACATTCATTCTATCACAATTTTTCACTTTCTGATTTCCCCAGATGAATAAAGAGTCCTAGAGTTTATATCAAAGTATTTTTTTTTATGTTGAAACCGATAAAAGATTCAGACACATACCGACAGAGACATTGATAACTGGGGATGCGACACTATAAACCTGAAAATACAGATAAATATTGTGAGAAACGACCCCTGGCTGGTGTTGAGAGAGTCGGCGTTCGAGTGTTTGTAGAGTTGATTCCCGGGTTGTGGTGGTGGGTCGTGTAGAAAGGATAAGTCCCACTCCCACCCAGTCGCCCTGAACACATGCTTATTTACCACCTTACCACCCCGTGTTGTTTATCTCGTGTCGTACCGGTATACTTTGTTTCTGTCTTGGTCTTGCTGAGTCCCTGTAGCTGTGTGTAGCTTTCAAAAATTAATACTGTACCTTGTATCATTTAAAACCCTTATCCCTGCCCAATATGTTTTTTTTCTTTGTTGTGTGCCTTACCTAAGTCTCCGTTACTTCTATTCATTTTACACCCGGCGTTATTAAACTCTCTGTCGACCTCATTGATGCTCCCTGCCTCTAATGTAAGTCAACAAGTATTTGTCCTGTTATATGAGGGTTTAAGTCCCAGGCGGCCGTCCGACTCCCAGCTCTGACAGTGACGTATGTACTGTACTATCCTGAGGAGCATGAGGGACAGGTGGCTGAGATGGTGACGGAAGACAGTCTAATCATCCTCAAGTGACAGAGAGGGACAGGTTTAATTTGCTGCTCAACAGGACTGAGTTGTAACCCCACAAAAAGCGAGATTAAGCCCAAGTACCCGTAAAGGAGACAGATGAACGAGGAAAAAAACATAGCGAGTACACTGAGTAAATAAACTGAGTGACAGAAGTGACAAGTACACTGAGGGAGAAGTTGTGACACAGAATGAAACATTGGTCTTCTTTGTATGACATGCAAAAAGTCCACAGCCTTAGTGGTATCATAATATTGCATGTTTCTCATTCTGTAAACATTGTTCATCTATTGTGATGAGTTGCCTTCACTTCATTGAGGTACCATAGTAATGCAAATCAACCCAGGCAGAGTTTGTTTATCGGATTATAAAGAATATCACAAAAAAAAAAAATATATATATATATTATATGCGTTCAACATACACAAAAATCTTAATCTATAAATAACTGGACAACTCACATAATAAATTTTGATACATTAGCTACCTATACAATATATATCCACTCTACATGTATCCCCAAAATTGTATTTACATCTGTAGTATTGCCAACATCAAGAGTAGTTATCAGAATAAGAATATATATTTACATAAAATATCTATAGACTAATCATATACACGGTGTGCTAGAAGTCATAAATATTACTTCAGGTGTTTATTTAGCAAACTATTAAGCAAGGAGTGTTCAAAAATGTTTATCCAATTCGCTACAACAACCGAGTTAAGATTGTTGAATATAATACACACATAGACACACACACACACACACACACACTCACACACACACACTGCATAGCCTACTTACAGCATACAAGAAACATTTAGGTGAAGCACTTGACATATATATTGTGCAGAACTGTTGGGAAGAAAGTCCTAAATTGCTCACAAGTGGATGTCTGTGCTTTCGTTTGTGTGTGTGTGTGTGTGTGTGTGTGTGTGTGTTTAAGTGTGTGTGTGTGTGTGTGTGTGTGTGTGTGTGAGAGAGAGAGAGAGAGAGAGAGAGAGAGAGAGAGAGAGAGAGAGAGAGAGAGAGAGAGAGAGAGAGAGAGAGAGAGAGAGAGCAAATTATTATTGTTTGTTTATATGAGCTTTGTTGTTGTTGTTGTTGTTGTTAATGTTTTAAGGGGGTAATTCTTTTTTGTTACATTGGAGTGCCTTGATTCCTCCAAAGTATGCCAGGAAACAGGACCAGAGGAACAAATAGAATGGTGTTTTTGGAGTATTCAGTTGCTCCAGATATACCAACACATAATTTTCCCATTCAAGTGCTTACAGTATCGTGTCTGTTGCTGTTGTTGTTGTTGTTGTTGTTGTTGTTGTTGTTGTATAAGGTGTTGTTGTATCTATCATACTGTATGATATTATGTGTTGTTATCTATTCATCTCACTCACACTAATTAATGTTGTAGGGAAAAGAGATGCAGCAGTCAGTCAGTCAGTCAGTTATTATTAGGGACCTTGTGTGATTGTGTGTGAAAATTTGAGGCATCTGCTGATTCCTACTGACTATGCCACGAAACAACTGGCTGATTCCTCCTGACTATACCACGAAATACAAGCTCCTTCCTTCCCTGTAGGTGTGTGTGTGTTTCGTGGCAATATATAAGGGACTCGTTTATCTCCAATTTTCTGACTACATCACAACCGGGTGTTTAGCTTGCCAGATCATATAATTATATACTAAATAAACATGTACAAAACTCTTGAGATCTCACCCTAGACACACACTCACACACACACAGACAGGGATGAAAACAATACCCTTCTCCTCCCTGGCTGCTTGCTTGCTTGCTGCTGTTTGGGCAATAAAGATGAGAGGATACAAATCGCAGAAATAATTATGTGGTGTTTGCGAGCCTAATGTGACAGCGAGGAGTGTAAGTGTGTGTGTGTGTGAGTGAAGGCGAGGAGCGTGTGTGTGTGTGTGTGTGTGTGAAGGCGAGGAGTGTGTGTGTGTGTGTGTGTGTGTGAAGGCGAGGAGTGTAAGTGTGTGTGTGTGAAGGCGAGGAGTGTGTGTATGTGTGTGTGTGTGTGAGTGAATGCGAGGAGTGTAAGTGTGTGTGTGTGTGAATACGAGGAGTGTAAGTGTGTGTATGTGTGTGTGTGTGTGTATGTGTGACAGCAAGGAGTGTGTGTATGTATGTGTGTGCTAATGTTTTTGCAAGTGTGCATCTAATTTTGTGAATGTGAGTAGGCTATCCTGTGTTGGGGGTCGCACATGCCTAAACGCACACACACACATACACACACACATACACACATACATACATTCCTGTTTGTAAGTGGATATCATTGTGTGTGCATGTGTTTGTGTACGTTTGATTGTATGTACGGTAAATGTGCTTATCTTGTTCGTGTATGTATTTGATATATAAGTGTACATGAATATAATATATTATTTATGCTTGTGCGTATATGTAAGTTTGAGTGCATTTATGTGCGTGTGACTATGTGTGTGTGTGTGTGTGTGTGTGTGTGTGTATGTGTGTGTGTGTGTATAATGACAGAGAGCGTGTCATTTACGGGAATATTGGGGGAATTGCAAGCTCCTTAATAATGTCCTCCAAAGTATGTCAGGAAACAGGACCACTAGATAAAAAAAAAAATAATGGATCCCTCCCTGTTGCTTGGAGGAATCATGAAGTTGTCTCCAGATTTACCAATACTGCAATAATGATATACGGAATTCACCCTTAATTCACCCTTAATTTAGTATCAGTTTACTCGTACAGTTTGAAGGAATCAGTAGCGTCCAAAGGCGAGATTTATTTTGTTGGTAAATTGGAAGGCTACTGATTCCTCCTAACAATACCTTAAAAAAACAGTCGCCCTCAGTCATGCTAATAAGGATCTGTTTCGTTACACTTTTTGCAGGAATCAGAGACCTTCAAAATAACCAACATAAGAATCTTGCCTTTCTTAAACTGTGTGAATAATTATTATGTGTGTGAGCTATGAGTGTTTCTTTCTGTTCTTGAGTGCACGAGGGTTGAGTGCATCACAGCTGCCTCTTTATTAAATGTGTACATGAATTTTGAGTGCAATTTTGAGCGGCAAGGAGAAGTGCTTGCGTGCGTGTGTGCGTGAGTGAGTGCCAGAAGAAGCGCTTGCGTGTGAACTTAAGAGGACTGTGGTTGCCGACGAATGAATGGTGTAGGAGGGAGGAGGGGGAGGAAACGGGGTGCTACTGTGTCCTCCAAAATGTACTCCAAAACAAATGAACGACCCACAACCTACAGAGACAATGTGTTTCGTGGACTTTTGAAGGACTCATGGACAGACCCTCCTTACATTTAATTCACCGCCAGAGCGAGGAGTGTTTACAGTGTTTATACATACATACATACATACATACATACCCCCCATAAAGTGCCACGTGAGACACACTGAGGAAATACTTGTGTGTGTGTGTGTGTGTGTGTGTGTGGGATGACTGTGTGATTTGTGGACATCAAGACTAATAGGAATAATTTTCTACCAACCCTTGTCCATGCTCTCTCTCTCTCTCTCTCTCTCTCTCTCTATCTATCTCTCTCTCTCTCTCTCTCTCCAAAAATCATAGGCAAAATTAATCAGAAAATAAAAATGCAAAGAAAATGTTAAATTATGAAAAATTAGAAGGTAGACTTGGAACAAAGTAAACTATGAGAGAAAGTTTAATAGATGAGCATCGAAGCAAATAAGAAGGTTAATAATATAACTCCTATCTTATTTTTTCTCTTTCGTAACAATAGACAAGAAGAGATGAAAATAAAGAGACACAGAAGGAGAGAGAGTTACAGAGGAAAGAAGACAGAAAAGAAGATAGATGGAAGTATGAGAGACAGAGCGAAAGACAGAGGAAGAAAGAAGAGATGAAAATTATTATGAGAAACAGAAAGCTAGAGAGACAAAGAGAAAATTTGAAAAATGGAATAATGAATATAATGTGAGAGACAACAGGAAGCATGAGGGCAGAAAATAATGACAGGCAGAAAGTGAGATAAGTAGGAAACAGATAAAAGAGTAGAATAATGCAAAACGTAACCTAACCTATCCCTATCCAACCCAACCAAACCAAACCTAACCTAATCCAACCCAACCAAACCTAACCTAACCTAACCAAACCAATCCCAACCTAACCTAACCAAACCAATCCCAACCCAACCCATTTCAACTAATCTAACCCAACACAACCTAACCAATCCCAACCAAACTTAACTTAACCTAATCCAACCTAACCTAACCAAATCTATCCCAACCCAATTCAACCTAACCAAAGCTAACAGAACACAACCAAATCCAAGCTAACCTAACACAACCTAACCAATCCCAACCTAACCTAACACAACCTAACCTAACCTAACCAAAGCTAACCGAACACAACCAAGCCTAACCTAACCTAACCTAACCTAACCCCAACCTAACCTAACATTTCTTTCTGTAGTTGTGTTGTGGCTGGAGTTGTGTTTTATGGGTATGTGGTTGACACGAGGCAGGCAGTGAGTGAGGCACAGACTGAAATGGTAAAGTGATGTCATTTTTCTAGGGTCAGTAACACTATGTAAGTAAAGGCTCTCCCTCTCTCTTTCTTGATGTCATAAACTAAATCTCTCTCTCTCTCTCTCTCTCTCTCTCTCTCTCTCTCTCTCTCTCTCTCTTAATATCATAAACTAACTCTTGATGTCATAAACAATCTAAGTCTCTCTCTCATATTCCGTTCTGCTGCCATAATCTCTCTCTCTCTCTCTCTCTCTCTCTCTCTCTCTCTCTCTCTCTCTCTCTGTGTGTGTGTGTGTGTGTGTGTGTGTCGGCACTGTCGGGTCAGTAACCAAGAGTTTATAGGTCCACCCTAACTTGCTCCCCTCCTCTCTCTCTCTCTCTCTGTTTACTCCTCCTCTTTCCCCTCCACTTCTATTTTTCACCATTTTTTTAAACCTCCACTTTTATTCACCTCTCTTCCCTGCTTCTCTATTTACGCTTTCTTCTTCTCTCATTTATTCATTTATTCTATCATCCCTCCCTCCCTCTTTATTCAGTTTTCCCTCCTTTCCTCATCGTTTATTCTCATCCTACTTAAACGTTCTCTCCCTCTCTTCGTCTCCTTTTTCTTTTCACATCTCTCCATTATCCTCTCCTCTCTTCAACTTTCCCACCTTTCCTTAATAAAATCCTTTTCCTTAATTCCTGCCTTCTGTCCCTCATGTCTGTCTCTCTCTTCTTCTTCTTCTTTGGGATACAAGGTCTTTCTGGCCTAACACTGTCTTCCTTCCTCCATCTATAATTATACTTTATCTTCCCTTTAAATTATTACTCACTATATTCACTACATGCCTCACACCATCAGTAACACAATCAATATTTAAGAATTTTGAGTAAATATTATTCGTTTAAAAGGACCCTGTTATTGTGCATGAAACGCGGTAGGTGGCTTCCGATTCCTCCTGACTATGCCAAGAAACAAGCTCCTTCAATACAGATGGTGTTTCGGGGCAGTATTTGAAGGACTTACTAACCACCATTTTTCTTACATCACAGGGTTCCTTAATGAATGAATTAATTAAGGGGAGATTCACTTGTTGGGTATATTGGAATGCTACTGATATACTACTATAGATACCAGAAAACACACATTCTCAATAGTACTGAAAGGGGATCTGTTGTGTGTGTGTGTGTGTGTGCAGAGGTGCATGTGGAAATGTGTGTGTGTATGTGTGTGTGTGAGGCAAATACTGAAGACCTCTTTGGGTAGGTAGCCTAATGGTTAGGTTAGGCTAGGCAGTACCAGACAATGTGTACAGTACGTGAAATACACACACACACACACACACATATATAACGATAACATCAAACATCTTCAAACCTAACACTTATATTTCCGTCAGGTTTGTGTATGAAATGCCATGATTGACTAGAAGTTGACTAGAAGAAGGATTAATAT